>JBBPBX010081654.1:0-15902 GCA_038048925.1 Garcialebias charrua | reverse complement strand
ATTAGAAGAAAAATTGATTAATTAAAAACAAATCATTAAGTTTGCCTTGAATTTGAATGAAAGGTGATCAAATGTGCTGCTGCGAATGACTCGTTAGTTTTCATGATTTATGTAGGTCTTGAATTTAAATGGAAAATGTTATAAACGTCTGAAACTTGCAGAGACCATGTACAGTAGTTCTTCGATCATCGCTGGGTTTACGTTCCACACACCACCACAATAGGTGAAAAACCACAAAGTATGAATGCTATATTTATTTTAGTATTTATATATTTTAAGTTTAAATAAATCCTTACCACACTCTTGCAATGACCTAAACTCTTAAACTTACGTAATTTTAGCAACATACGTATATGTACTGTACAGTACTGTAAAACGTTATATGGATACTCATCAGCTCTGCAGACCAGCAGCTCGGTTCTGGTTCTGCAGACATTTCCTGCAGCGACGGAACCCACCACCCCTTCCAGGTCGATGTGCACATGGACAATTGAGCATCAGGATTATCAGTGACTTTCCTACCAGTTCTGAGATTAACAGATAGATCGCTACTTCTGATATTGCGTCGTTAAGCTTTCCCTCCATTTCAGCGGAAAGCAGCAGCCGGAAGCACTGTTGGCTTCTGGGTAGTGTAGTTCTTTTGACTTGCATTATAGTACTGTATAGGCTTATTGAAAAAAAACTACAAAATTGCGGCGCCTGTCCAAAATATTTTTTTTACTTTTTATCCTGTACCGTCCCAATCACGTGAGTAATATTAAAGTTGACAATCGTGTGTCGTGTACCGTACAATGTTACACTGAAAAACAACGCGAAAAAGCGAGTCCATGTAAGTTGAACTGCAAAGTAGTATTAGCATTAACTATCCATCCATCCATCCATCTTCTTCCGCTTATCCGGGGTCGGGTCGCGGGGGTAGCAGCCTAAGTAGGGAGGCCCAGACTTCCCTCTCCCCAGCCACTTGGAGCAGCTCCTCTGGGGGAATCCCAAGGCGTTCCCAGGCCAGCCGAGAAACATAGTCCCTCCAGCGTGTCCTGGGTCTTCCTCTGGGTCTCCTCCCGGTGGGACGTGCCCGGAACACCTCACCAGGGAGGCGTCCAGGAGGCATCCTAACCAGATGCCCGAGCCACCTCAACTGGCTCCTCTCGATGTGGAGAAGCAGCGGCTCTACTCCGAGTCCCTCCCGGATGACTGAGCTTCTCACCCTATCTCTAAGGGAGAGTCCAGCCACCCTGCGGAGAAAACTCATTTCAGCCGCTTGTATCCGAGATCTTGTTCTTTCGGTCATAACCCAAAGCTCATGACCATAGATGAGGGTGGGAACGTAGATCGATCGGTAAATTGAGAGCTTTGCCTTTTGACTCAGCTCTCTCTTCACCACGACAGACCGGTACAGCGCCCGCTTCACTGCGGACGCTGCACCTATCCGCCTATCGATCTCACGCTCCAGTTTTCCCTCATTCGTGAACAAGATCCCGAGATACTTAAACTCCTCCACTTGGGGCAGGACCTCCTCCCCGACCCGGAGAGGGCATGCTACCCTTTTCCGGCTCAAGACCATGGCCTCGGATTTGGAGGAACTGATCCTCATCCCGGCCGTATCACACTCGGCTGCAAACCGCTCCAGTGAAAGTTGTAAATCACGAACTGATGAAGCCAGTAGGACCACATCATCTGCAAAAAACAGAGAAGCGATTCTAAGGTCACCAAAACGGATCCTCTCAACACCTTGGCTGCGCCTAGAAATTCTGTCCATAAAAGTTATGAACAGAATCGGTGACAAAGGGCAACCTTGGCGGAGTCCAACTCTCACCGGAAACGAGCCTGACTTACTGCCGGCAATGCGGACCAAGCTCTGACACCGGTCGTACAGGGACCTAACAGCCCTTATCAAAGGGCCTGGTACCCCATACTCCCGGAGTACCCCCCACAGAACCCCCCGAGGGACGCGGTCGAATGCCTTCTCCAAGTCCACAAAACACATGTAAACTGGTTGGGCAAACTCCCACGCACCCTCCAGGACCCTGCTGAGGGTGTAGAGCTGGTCCAGTGTTCCACGACCAGGACGAAAACCACACTGCTCCTCCTGAATCCGAGGTTCGACTATCCGACGGACCCTCCTCTCCAGAACCCCTGAATAGACCTTACCAGGGAGGCTTAAGAGTGTGATCCCCCTATAGTTGGAACACACCCTACGGTCCCCCTTTTTAAATAGGGGAACCACCACCCCAGTCTGCCAATCCAAGGGAACTGCCCCCTGCATTAACTAATAATAATAATATAGTACATTATTAATAATAAAACAATGAAAGAAGAAAAGATCAAACCGCACCAGTTATTCAACTTTTATCAATTTTTAACTGTTTATATCTCTTTTATCCATATAATACAAGTATGACATAAGGCTGACCTCAGACCCCGGTTGGTGTTTTTGACCCACAGTGGGGTCTAAGACCAGACCTTGGGACTCACTGATGTAGAGGACGTTCAGGGAGCCACTTCAGTTCTTTGTTTCCTGGTTCTGGTTGGATCATGGTCATTAGAACAGTGTTTACTGGATCTTTTTTTAGTTTCAGAGTTTCTTGACTCAGGTGAGGCCCAGGAGTGAGGAGGTCAGAGGCTGCATGTGATTGGTCCGTTTGTAAACACGTCCAAGATGCTGTGAAAACTGTGTTAGCCAAAGAAGCAGCAGCTAAAATTAATCCGCTTGCGGCCGGAGGTAAGGAGCTGAAGGAAGGCCCATTTGTTTTGTGGTTCTGGTAAAAACATCATGAAGTAACTGAGGTGTTTGTGTTTGTGCGGCAGAACCCGGCCGGTACCTGCTCCGGGTCACACCAACACCTCGGTTATGTAACGTTTGCTTTTCTGCCAGAATAAAAAAAAAACAGTTGACCTCTGCGAGCACGTCTGGGTTTAACGGTTCTTCTGGGAGAGAAGACAGGAAAGTGAGCCGATCTGCAAGCGAGTCCGGTTGTTTCTGAGCGTTTGGACCTGTCGCCTGAAGCCTCCGGTTCTGGGGCTTTTGATGCTTTGACAGCCCTTTGTGTCCAAACGGGTCAAAGGGCGGCTCTGCTGAGAGGTTTTAAACTTTTGCACATTTTCCATCACTTTGACATGGTTTCAGCTGCCGACGACTCGCCGTGTGTTTTTTAAAATCCCTCTACTTCCAGCAGATCCTGCGACAGTGGTCAGAACGCAGCAGATAAAATTGAACCGTCAGCAGTTTCAGAACCAGGAACAGAATCTTGAGTTTTACAGGCTGAAATATGAATAACTAATGTAGTTAGTGAAACATAAAGTTTCTGAACGAAATGGAGCCCAGAGGGAAGAGCTGCTGGCTTTACTGGGTTCTCTGGGTCTTGGCCCCATTATTGCCTGGTTGCCATGGTGATGGATCATCTGCCCGCCCAGTGATGCTGATCTTTATCAACTGGGCTGGTTCTGGTTGCTGGTGTGTGCATGTGTAACGTTTGACCGTGCACTGTTTGCCTTTGAGTCAGGACACTTTACCTGACAGCCCTCTTTGTCTTTGACAACAAGTATGTGTGTGTGTGTGTAGAGCATCCCTGCAGTGCTATATGGAGGATAATTGTGCTTTAATTACCCAACCACGTCGAACAGTTACTTTCCACCCACAGAAAACACACCAGAGGTGTGTGTGTGTGTGTTTACCCTTGAATGTCTCGTGTAACAAACACACACAAAACACACACTTTGTACACAACTAGGGAAATAAAAATTTAGGAACAAGATATTGTTTTTGTTTGTTTCCCAGTTTGCAGATTTGAGTTTTGTTCAGAATAATCTAAAATGATTCAAAATTACAGAATAATCTAAAATGATTCAAAATTAAAGTTTTTTATTTATTTAATTAAAGGTAACACTTTTGAATCAGAATAAAATTTTAAACTAAAAACACGACATCAGATTATTTATCAAACTTGGTCTGAAAATACTTTTTGAAAATTATTCTGAACATTTCAACTTTAAACTCCAAACTGCAGAACATAACTTATTATCCTCCATCGTGAAAATAATAAATAAACGATCATTTTGAACTTTTGTACACAGCTGTGTTTAATATATTTAACAAATGTGATCTTCAGTGTTGGGAGACAGAGGAATGGATCGTTGTTCTGACCCATCAGGAGCTTCATCTGATGTTTATGTCGATTATACATCATAAATATTTTATTTTACGCTTTTTACTGAACACATCTTCTCTTCATGGTGCAGCTCATGAAGCTTTATTCATCATCGTCTCATGTCTTTTGATCAGCTGTGTTTTAAAGTTCAGTTACTTTGAATTTGAAGTTTTCTGCTTGAGTCGCCTCTCTTCAGGTCAAAGGTCACCCACCTGGGATTTCTGATCTTTAGACGAGCTTTATCTTATATTAAAATTAGTCATGATTTGTTTAACAATATATATTTAATTTAACAATCAATTTATTAAATTTTGGTATAAATATGTAATCAAAATAGTTTGTTCATTTCTGTTTCCACCTTTGGGAAAATAAAGATCTTAAGCTTGAGAACAGAACCTGCGGCTAATAAACCTGTTTAAATGTCAGCTGATCGGCTGGTATCGAACAGCCGAAACCGACCCGCTGGAGCAGAACCATAAACCGACAGCGCTTTAGAGCTCGTCAATTCTTCTCTTAAAGTGATCGATGTCACCGGGTGCTGCTGAGGTCAACGTCTTTATTGGACCGGGTCTAAAAGACAACACTATAAAGAGACAAAACAGTCAATTATCCATCCAAGAACTGTCTTCATATAGTGACATCATCTGTTCAATACCTGTCCTAATATAGTGACTTCATCTGACCAATAGCTGTCCTCATATAGTGACATCATCTGTCCAATACCTGTCCTATAGTGACTTAATCTGAACAATAGCTGTCTTCATATAGTGACATCATCTGTCCAATACATGTCCTATAGTGACTTAATCTGACCAATAGCTGTCTTCATATAGTGACATCATCTGTCCGATACCTGTCCTAATATAGTGACTTCATCTGACCAATAGCTGTCCTCATATAGTGACATCATCTGTCCGTTACCTGTCCTAATATAGTGACTTCATCTGACCAATAGCTGTCCTCATATAGTGACATTATCTGTCCAATACCTGTCCTAATATAGTGACATCATCTGTCCAATACCTGTCCTAATATAGTGACATCATCTGTCCGATACCTGTCTTAATATAGTGACTTCATCTGACCAATACCTATCCTAATATAGTGACATCATCTGTCCGATACCTGTCCTAATATAGTGACTTCATCTGACCAATAGCTGTCCTCATATAGTGACATCATCTGTCCAATACCTGTCCTAATAAAGTGACATCATCTGTCCAATACCTGTCCTATAGTGACTTAATCTGACCAATAGCTGTCTTCATATAGTGACATCATCTGTCCGATACCTGTCCTAATATAGTGACTTCATCTGACCAATAGCTGTCCTCATATAGTGACATCATCTGTCCAATACATGTCCTATAGTGACTTAATCTGACCAATAGCTGTCTTCATATAGTGACATCATCTGTCCGATACCTGTCCTAATATAGTGACTTCATCTGACCAATAGCTGTCCTCATATAGTGACATCATCTGTCCGATACCTGTCCTAATATAGTGACTTCATCTGACCAATAGCTGTCCTCATATAGTGACATCATCTGTCCAATACCTGTCCTAATATAGTGACATTATCTGTCCAATACCTGTCCTAATATAGTGACTTCATCTGTCCGATACCTGTCCTAATATAGTGACTTCATCTGACCAATACCTATCCTAATATAGTGACATCATCTGTCCGATACCTGTCCTAATATAGTGACTTCATCTGACCAATAGCTGTCCTCATATAGTGACATCATCTGTCCAATACCTGTCCTAATATAGTGACATCATCTGACCAATAGCTGTCCTCATATAGTGACATCATCTGTCCAATACATGTCCTATAGTGACTTAATCTGACCAATAGCTGTCTTCATATAGTGACATCATCTGTCCGATACCTGTCCTAATATAGTGACTTCATCTGACCAATAGCTGTCCTCATATAGTGACATCATCTGTCCGATACCTGTCCTAATATAGTGACTTCATCTGACCAATAGCTGTCCTCATATAGTGACATCATCTGTCCAATACCTGTCCTAATATAGTGACATCATCTGTCCAATACCTGTCCTAATATAGTGACATCATCTGTCCGATACCTGTCCTAATATAGTGACTTCATCTGACCAATACCTATCCTAATATAGTGACATCATTTGTCTGATACCTGTCCTAATATAGTGACTTCATCTGACCAATAGCTGTCCTCATATAGTGACATCATCTGTTCAATACCTGTCCTAATATAGTGACATCATCTGTCCAATACCTGTCCTAATATAGTGACTTCATCTGACCAATACCTGTCCTAATATAGTGACATCATCTGTCCGATACCTGTCCTAATATAGTGACTTCATCTGACCAATACCTGTCCTAATATAGTGACTTCATCTGACCAATAGCTGTCCTCATATAGTGACATCATCTGTCCAATACCTGTCCTAATATAGTGACATCATCTGTCCAATACCTGTCCTAATATAGTGACTTTATCTGACCAATACCTGTCCTAATATAGTGACTTCATCTGACTAATACCTGTCCTAATCTAGTGACATCATCTGTCCGATACCTGTCCTAATATAGTGACTTCATCTGACCAATAGCTGTCCTCATATAGCGACATCATCTGTCCAACAACTGTCCTTATATAGTGACATCATCCTTCTATCACCTGTCCTCATATTGACACATCATTTGTCCAATAACTGTCCTTATGTAGATATATAATCCTTCTATTACCTGTCCTCATGTTGACATATCATCTGTCCAATAACTGTCCTCATGTAGACATATCATCTGTCCAATAACTGTTCTCATGTAGACATATCATCTGTCCAACTACTGTCCTCATGTAAAGACATTATCTATCCATTTCTTGTCCTCTTATAGACATATCATCTGTCCAATAACTGTCCTCATGTAGACATATCATCTGTCCAATAACTGTTCTCATGTAGACATATCATCTGTCCAACTACTGTCCTCATGTAAAGACATTATCTATCCATTTCTTGTCCTCTTATAGACATATCATCTGTCCAAAAACTGTCCTCATGTAGACATATCATCTGTCCAATAACTGTTCTCATGTAGACATATCATCTGTCCAACTACTGTCCTCATGTAAAGACATTATCTATCCATTTCTTGTCCTCTTATAGACATATCATCTGTCCAATAACTGTCCTCATGTAGACATATCATCTGTCCAATAACTGTTGTCCTCATGTAGACATATCATCTGTCCAATAATAGAGGGATGAGCCTGGTCCGATCTGCACAATCTGTCTAAAACTCTGGCTCAAACTCTGAAGTTCCTCAAACTGAGTCTCATAAATGATAGAATGCTTTATCTTCTGATGCTTTATGAGTTAAACTTAATTTATGTGTAAAACAAATCAGTCCTCTGTCTGTTTCCAGCCACCCCACCGACGGGTCACCTTCTCCACCTCCAACCAGGCCCAGGATCTGGATGCCTCCCAGCACAGCTACTACGACAGTGGCCTGGAGGAGTCAGAGACCCCCAGCTCCAAGTCATCGTCGGGGCCGCGGATCGGACCGCTGGCTCTGCCAGAGGACCACTACGAGAGAACCACTCCTGACGGCAGCATCGGAGAGATGGAACACCCGGAGAACGGTAAGAGCAGGTGGAGTTTCCCCTCCGTTTACCTTTTTTCACCTCCATCATCCATCCATCCATCCATCCAGAGAGGAGCAGAGACACAATCACTTCCTGTTTTCATTTACACTCTTTACATCGCATACACCTAACATCTACATTTAATCAGACTCCCACAATTCCCTGTGCTGTGTGTACCTCCATTACAGAGGCGGGATCTCACAGGGAAACAACACAATCAGCGTGCAACATAATCAGGTTTGATGTCTTTACAAACTAACTTCACACTTCCAGAAGAATCACACTTACAGCTACAGGGGCTACTCTGTCCAATACAAGAGCTAATGCTAACAGATTCTGAGTACAACACAGCATCTAATGCTAACAGATGTTCAGTAAAAAAAAAACAAAAAAAAACAGATGTTCAGTAGGCTACAAGGAGCTAATGCTAACAGATGCTCAGTATAACACAGCAGCTAATGCTAACATATACTTAGTACAACACAGGAACTATTGCTAACAGATGTTAAGTACAACACAGAATCTAACACTAACAGATGCTCAGTACAACACAGGAGCTAATGCTAACAGAAGCTCAGTACAACACAGGAGCTAATGCTAACAGATGCTCAGTACAACACAGGAGCTAGCCTAATGCTAACAGATGCTCAGCACAACACAGGATCTAATGCTAACAGATGTTCAGTACAACACAGGAGCTAATGCTAACAGATGCTCAGTACAACACAGAATCTAATGCTAACATATACTTAGTATAACACAGGAGCTAATGCTAACAGATGCTCAATACAACACGGCAGCTAATGCTAACATATTCTTAGTATAACACAGGAGCTAATGCTAACAGATGCTCAGTACAACACAGAATCTAATGCTAACTGATGCTAACAGATGTTCATTACAACACAGGAGCTAATGCTAACAAATACTCATTACAACACATAATCTAATGCTAACAGATGCTGATTGCAACACAGGAGCTAATGCTAACAGATGCTCAGAATAACACAGGAGCTAATGCTAACAGGTGCTGAGTACAACACAAAGCTAATGCTAACAGATGCTCAGAATAACACAGGAGCTAATGCTAACAGGTGCTCAGTACAACACATGAGCTAATGCTAATATACATCCAATACAACACTGTAGTTAATGCTAACACACACTCAACGCAATACGGCAGCTAAGGCTAACACAATACAATACAGGTGCTAATGCTAACAGACACGTAACAGGGGACACATGCTATTTCTAACCAAAAACAATAAATTTGACATAAATATTGACATTAGATATCTCATTGAAAACATTTTTTGTTTGTTTGTTTTAATTTGATTGTTTCTGAAGTTGGAACAAAGTGTTGCGTGACTCAATGCTATGAAATGTTGAGCATGTTATCAACAGACATTACATGTTTTTATCCTAATGTAGAAACATAAAATTAGTGTTTCACAGTTTTAATAGCCAGGTAATTTTATCTGTTTGACAGAGGATAAATAAAAATAAATGTTGCTCATAACATCCCTGAAAAATCACCTGTTTTGTATTTAAAGTCAGGTTAGAAGAGAACATTTTTCTGTTTGTGTCACACGTCATGGTTTTGTTAAAACCTCTAAACTTTAATAAACAGCTCAAGTTTAAATAAACACTCAATATATTATTCAGACAATAATAGTGTTTTCTTTTGGACAATCTTCCCAACAATCAATTTCAGTAGAACCTCCTGGTGTTCTGTAACTTTAAAGAAGCCAAACCCTTCATGTCTTTTTTCTTTTTAGTTCAGTTTTTGTTCAGTAATATTTCAAAACACATTTTCTAGCTTTCAGGCAACTTCTCACTCAGGCCTGTTAGAGTTGATCCAGTCTGACATTCATGTGACTTTGTGGTAATCCGGCAGGTTTTTATTCATTTTTGTTTGTTTAATATCTTTCTTAATTTGTGTTTTCATAACCAAATTGTTTGTTCTGCTTTAATTGTTTTATTTTGATTAAATATAACTGTACATTTTGTTTTGTTTGTAACAGTACTTCTCAGTTTCTAATTACAGGTAGTCCCCGACTTACAAACGAGTTCCGTTCCTACGTGACGTCGCAAGTCGAATTTCGTCGTAAGTCGTAAAATACGTCCAAACTGCACCTTATATTCTGTATTTTACCAAGCACTTAGCCTATCCTAACACAGTACCCTACATAATTATCAAAAAACACATACATTTGGAGCCATAATGAAGGGAAAAAAAGAGTTAATAACCTACTGGGAGCTGGTGAAGCCTTCCTCCGCCTGTTAGCATGTTAGCTCGGTGTCCCTCCAACATCTGAGGCTGCCTGTAGTTTGCGCGGTCCAGACTGTTTACAGTAAGAACTTGTTAACATGTTAGCTCCATACATTTGGAGCCATAATGAAGGGAAAAAAGAGTTGATAACCTACTGGGAGCTGGTTAAGCCTTCCTCCGTCTGTTAGCATGTTAGCTCGTTGCTAAGCTGTAGCCTCTCTGCCTCGTAAACCTCCGGTCCAAACATAGGTCTCCTGTACTTTTCCATGCGCGGTCCAGAGTTTTACAGTAAGGTCTGTTAGCATGTTAGCCCCTCCTAACCTCCTCTGCCTGTAAACAATGAGGTCTCCTGTAATTTTCAGCTGTAATCCTCCGTCCGTGGCTGCTAAGGTACACTCTCCCCCCTCCCTCCTGTAAGTTTCTGCCTCTGCTGAGTTTCAGTACCGTATTTTTTGATGTAAAGGCTCATAAACTGTGTAACTCGAAACAATGCTTTTCAATGGGAGGGGGTTCGTAACCGCGAAACGTCGTAAGTCGAGGACTACCTGTATTTATTTTAAAGCCTCTTTAAAACAAATTCATTAGGTTGAATTAAAACACAAAGCTGGTCCACCTGCTTGTCTTTCTGGATAACAGAGTTTATATTTGTCCCACCATGAAGTGAGGTTTATTCGCAGACAGTAGATTTATTCAGAAACTGTAGCTGTTCTTCCACACGCCCATGTATTTAAACATCTGCAGGCTTCCAGCTCTGCTGCATGTTTCATAAGCCTCATTTAAATCTTTAAAGAACAAACGCATAAAGCATCTCATGCATAAAAAGCAGAGTTTAGACAAATTAAGAAGAAAAATGCATTATGTCTGCAGAAAGCTGGAGGATGAAGTCAGTAGATGTTGAGCCTCAAATCTTTACGTTCAGATGATGCACTGAGGAGTTTCAGCTCGCGGTCCCTGAAGAAGAAATAGTGTTTCATTTACCTGCGTTATGGAGCCGTATTAAACAGACGTGTCGGAAATAATTTGCCAATTTTACCTCCTTGGTGTCACTGTTTATTGTTTTGCTCTACAACGCCTTGTTAACATGTACGGTAATAACCGGAGTGAGGGGGAAATGTTGAGGCGGGCCGGGGGATAAAGGCCGAAGACAGAGTTTAAATGTCACGCCTGTCTTTGGACTTGTTCTGTGAGGATGAGATGACGGATCCGGTCCGAAGTCCTCAGGTCACACATTAACCATCTGTAAACAGAACCGTTCTAGCTGCAGGCTGCCAAGCAGGAGGTTCCTCTCAGCTAGGGAGAAGGTCAGGGTTCTGATGAGGCCATCTTAGTTCAGCTTTGGCCTTTGATGCTCAAACATGTTTTAGCTGGAGCTGCTTTCCCAAGGAACAGTGTGTGAGGTGTGAGTGTCCAGATTACAGCTTGTATTCTTGAGGATTAACACTCTGCCTCAGATACACTTTCCTCCTTCGCTCTTCCTCTCTGAAGAGTCAAGTCATGCTCCATTTTCTGTTAATTCTGTCAAAGAACATCCATCTTTATAATTCGCCTGAACAGCGTTTGCAGCACATAAACGTTCGCCTTAACTGCTTCTCAGAATACGCGTTTAAAATTCTACTGAAACGTGTTTCAAACAAACATCGGATTTAAAAACTTGCTGAGTGTTGATGAGCCTCATCGTTGGTTTCAGCGTGAACACACAACTCAGAAAAAAACTTCCTGTTTATTACCATATTTTTCACCATATACAGTATGTCGCACCTTTCTGCATAAATTTGCAAGTCCTGTGACTTATACACCGAATCAACTAATATACGTTTTTCCCCCCGTATTTAAAACCCAAATTTTGGCTGAGATCTGACAATTTCATTCATTCTGACATGGAAAATATTGAACACTACCATTTTCAGCCACTAGAGGGCCCTCGAGCAATATGGCAAGCTAAGTGTCTCATTAATAGACAAAAGTGGCTATTGGAGAGATACGTGGCTTTCCATAGAAACCACCTTCGTCTCACTCCTGGAGCAAACGTCAAATCAGCTGCATTTCGCCGTGCTGCCCAGGCGAAATGCAGCTGATTTAACCATTAAAGTGAATTTATTAAGGACAAGTTCAACTGAGACACAACTTTATTATTAGGGATGCACCGATACCGATACCAGTATCGGGTATCGGTCCGATACCATGTGCGTTTACTCGTACTTGTACTCATAAAAGGGCTCCGATACTACAGGACCCGATACCAATTTCATTTCATTGACTATGTAAGAGTTCAAATGTAAAACATTTTATTTTTTTGTACAAGTTTGGACATACTTTACAGATTACCAATAGTAATGTACTTTGTTTATTTATGTTTGAAGTGTCTAATGAAAATAAACAGTTTAAGTTAATTAGAATGATTTAAAAAATATTAATTAGTACTTGTATTGGTACTTGGTATCGGCAAGTACTTTAAAGTAAGTACTTGTACTTGTACTTGGTTTTCAAAAATCTGGTATCGGTGCATTAGACAGAAATAAAGCCGGCATCGGGGGTTTACCGGTTTTAGCGTCTGCTCGTAGTCTCGTCATGATTCCTGCTCGACAGCCACGTTTTTTCCCTCGAGAGCACCTCTTTCTCTTCTTTCCTCCGCGCATCTGCTTCCAGAAAGATGATCTAAGCAGATCCAATCTTCCGAGTTCTGATTTGAGTTCGTTGCTGATTTACCACAAGGCACAGCTGAAATCAGCAACGAACTCAAATCAGAACTCGGAAGATTGGATCTGCTTAGATCATCTTTCTGGAAGCAGATGCGCGGAGGAAAGAAGAGAAAGAGGTGCTCTCGAGGGAAAAAACGTGGCTGTCGAGCAGGAATCATGACGAGACTACGAGCAGACGCTAAAACCGGTAAACCCCCGATGCCGGCTTTATTTCTGTCTAACGTGCGTTCGCTCGACAACAAGATGGATCTGCTTCGTCTGAGAGTAACAACGTCTGGGGAGATGAGGAGATGTTCGGTGCTTTGTCTCACGGAAACATGGATCAATGAAGACACTCCTGACTCTGTTTACGAGTTGGATAATAAACTATTTTTCAGAACGGACCGGAGCATCGAGACTACGGGGAAAACGCGAGGTGGGGGTGTCTGTATTTACGTTAACAAAGACTGGTGCACGAACTGTGCCGTTATCAGCAGGATCTGCTCAGCTGCTGTGGAGCTTTTAACAATAAGATGTAGGCCACATTACCTCCCCCGCGACTATTCAGCGATAATAATAAGCAATGTTTACATAGCACCCGATGCTAATGCTAAAGTCGCTCAGGAAGAAATTCATGAGTTACTCACTTCGCTGCAGTGTAAATATCCTGAGGGGTTTTTCATTGTTTCCGGGGACTTCAATCACGTGGATTTACGTGCCATCCTCCCAACCTTCAATCAGCACGTTTTCACAGAAACACGAGGAAATAAGACATTAGACCAGGTCTACACGAATGTGAAGGGGGCGTACACGGCGAAGCCACGCCCACCGATCGGGGCTTCCGACCATCGCTCCCTGCTATTGGTCCCTAGACAGCTCCCCCCACTCAGACGTTCGATGCCAGAACAAAGAGTGATAACATCGTGGCGCCAAGATAGTTCCCCCATGCTGAGGGACTGCTTTGAAAACACAAACTGGTCTGTCTTCAAAGAGGCAGCTACGAATGGAAATTCAATTGACCTGGAGCTTTATGCTTCCTCTGTCCTGGGTTACATCAGTACATGTGCTGAAAATGTATCCATAAGAAAGTGTGTTAAATTTTACCCCAATCAAAAACCCTGGCTAAATAAAGATGTCCGCACCCTGCTGGCAGCCAGGGACACTGCATTCAAGTCTAAAGACACTGAGGAGTTGAGAAAGTGCAGGAGAGAACTGGATGATGGCATAAAGAAGGCCAAAGCCGCGTATGCACAGAGGATCGAGGGACAGTTCACCTCACATGATCCAAGGAGCATGTGGCAGGGCATCAAATGCTTAACAGACTACAAGGGCAAAAGCAAACAATGCCCCAGGGACCCATCCCTGCCTGATGCCCTCAATAAGTTTTATGCACGTTTTGATGATCCAAACAGACCAACTAGCACCAGACTCACCTCATCACCAGACGAGGAGCACCTCAAAGTGACCGCAGCAGAAGTGAGAGGCAGTCTCAGAAGGATCAACCCTCATAAAGCTACGGGTCCAGACAACATCCCAGGGAAAGTTCTGAAGGAATGTGCGGACCAGCTCTGTGAGGTGCTGGCTGACATCTTCACCACCTCACTTGCACTGGAGTCAGTTCCCACCTGCCTGAAGACCGCCACCATCATCCCAGTCCCAAAAAGCTCCACAGTGACTGGTCTGAATGACTATAGACCGGTGGCCCTCACCCCGATAGTCGCTAAATGTTTTGAGAAACTGGTCATGTCCCACATCAAGACAGCCGTCAACATCAACGAGGACCCTCATCAATATGCATATCGTGAGAACCGATCAACAGAGGACGCCATCTCCTCCGTGGTCCACACTGCTCTCACCCACCTGGATCAGAAGGACTCATACGTGCGTCTGCTCTTTGTGGACTTCACATCTGCCTTCAACACCATGATCCCCCAAACTCTGATAGACAAACTATCCACACTTGGACTAAGCCCCTCTATTTGTAACTGGGTCTTAGACTTCTTAACAGACAGACCACAGTCCGTGAAGATCCACAACTTCTCCTCCTCCACCATCACCCTCAGCACTGGCTCTCCTCAGGGATGTGTGCTGAGCCCTCTTCTGTTCACTCTGCTCACATATGATTGTATAGCCACACATCCAGGCTGTCATATTGTTAAGTTTGCAGATGATACAGCTGTGGTGGGATGCATCACAGATAATGATGAATCCAGCTACAGACAGGAGGTGGAACATCTGGAGAGCTGGTGCAAAGAGAACAACCTTCACATGAATGTGAAGAAGACGAAGGAGATGATTGTGGACTTCAGAAGGAACAAACACACCCACACCCCACTGTATATAGGTGGATCTGCGGTGGAGGTGGTCTCCAGCTACAAATACCTGGGTGTACACTTGAATGATAACCTCAGCTGGACCAACAACACCACCAGCCTGATCAAGAAAGGTCATCAGAGACTCTACTTCCTCAGACGGCTGAGACGAGCCGGTCTGAGAAGCCCAGTCCTCACCTCGTTCTACAGGTGTGCAGTGGAGAGCGTCCTGTGCTCCAGCATCAACGTGTGGCATGGAGGCTGCACAGTTGCAGAGAGAAAAGCTCTGCAGAGAGTGGTGAAGGCTGCACAGAAGTCTGTGGGAGTCAGTCTCCCCACCATCACAGACATTTACACCTCCAGATGCAGAAAAAGAGCCACCTGCATCATGAAAGACCTCACTCACCCAGCACACTCACTCTTTGCACCACTCCCCTCGGGACGGAGGTTGAGGAGCATCAAATGTAGAACCACTAGACTGAGAAACAGCTTCTACCCTGAGGCTGTCAGACTCATGAATAAATAAATAATAAGAATAAACACTGCAAAATGTCACATCATACTGATACTGTACTGATCTGTTTCTTGTTGCTGCGTTCATCTGTGACCATCTGCTCATGTTCGTGCTGCTGTTTATAATGATGTTTTTCTACTACATTAGGGCTTAGTGTATTACTAGCTGATGTGATGTCTCTCTTAGTTAATCCTAGATGTTATTATTGTATTTCTCTTGCATTTGTTGTTGGATGTAACTGGGACCCTGTGTACATAATCTCGTTTTCAACACATGTACTACATGCGGTGCAAATGACAATAAATTCTCTCTGACTCTGACTCTGACTCTGA
>JBBPBX010081653.1:0-10000 GCA_038048925.1 Garcialebias charrua | reverse complement strand
ATATATATATATATATATATATATATATATATATATATATATATATTTATATATAGCCGGCAGCGTTATCAATATTTGCACTACACTGCCAACTGAAAAGTAACAAAAATGATCCTAAAAGGATGAAATTACAAAAATCAAAGGATTTATTTAATACTTTACGTACATATATTCTATTCGGCCACGAAATTAACAAAAAATAGAATGATCTTTTAATCCCTAAAACCACGTTTAAATCTCAAATACACGGGTGTGTCGCCACCGCATTTATACATAGTAACCCAAATACATGAAACTAACGACTCGCCGTCGAATGGTCGACACAAAACGCACAATAAAATCATCCGGCCACGTTAATTTGGCTTGAAACAGCGGGGTTCTCTACGGATTTATCCATTAGTAACCCAAAACAACCAGCTGGACACAGAGTTCAGCGTCTATAGGTAGTCAACAGATTTAATGAAAAGTAACTAAAATACATAAAAATAACGACTCACCGTCAAATGGTGGACACAAAACACACAATAAAATCATCCGGCCACGTTAATTTGGCTTGAAACAGCGGGGTTGTCTGCGGATTTATCCAAGTACCCAGCACAACCAGCTAGCCACAGAACTAGCCCTCGAGTTCACGACTGACCCGGAAGATGTCAAGATGGAATAGTCCATTTTTAGTAGGGGGATAAAGAAATCGACCGTTTTTTTTATTGCGTATTTAATGATCGTTTTCATCGTAACTATAATTATTTTTATGTTAAATGTACATTAACAAGCAGGATCAATGTTAGTGATGTAGGTGACTGCACGGGGCGAGGCGGGGCCGGGGCCACTGCTGAAATGGGACCCCCAGGCATTTACCTACATGGTAGAGCCGAGTCTGTTCTCAGCTCTGCCCCCCTCCCCCTCACACCCTTCCTCCTTTCTGCTGTTTACGGTGGGGAAAAAGGTAAAACAAGCAGCATAAGAGCTTGTAAATAAGTTTATTGGTTTTTACTGATAGATAATTAGTTATTAGCGGTACTGCATTTTAAATAAAAATAGCACAAATCTGCTTATGAATTATAAAAGTTAGTCAATTCACAAAAACGCTGACAAAAAGTTTAGGTCCACTGTAAGCGGATTAGCGCTTTAGCGCTACCTAGCAGTCATGCGCCCACCACTGATAGATAGATAGATGGGGCGGCCGTGGCACAGTGGTAATGGCAGTCGACCCTCGATCGGAAGGTTGGAGGTTCGAATCCTGCGTCCGCTCACCATGTGTCGTTGTGTCCCTGGGCAAGACACTTAACCCTGAGTTGTCCCCAGTAGGTCTGGATGGCGCCTTGCAAGGCAGGCTACCACTACCGGTGTATGAATGTGTGTATGAATGGGTGGATGGCTGGTATTGTAAAGCGCTTTGGGGCTCCTCACAGGGGGCTGGAAAGCGCTATATAAATAAGCTCCATTTACCATAGATAGATAGATAGATAGATAGATAGATAGATAGATAGATAGATAGATAGATAGATAGATAGATAGATAGATAGATAGATAGATAGATAGATAGATAGATAGATAGATAGATAGATAGATAGATAGATAGATAGATAGATAGATAGATAGATAGATAGATAGATATCAAGGGAATCAATCAAGGGAATCAAGGAGTTTTATTAACATTGCATCAATTTCCACCGATTACAACGTAAGTATGTATTGCAGGCATCCAGAAGAGAAATGAGTGCAAAAGCTGCAGCAAAACAAAGCATATTACATGTTTTATCAACACACGATATGTTTTATCAACACACGACATGTTTATTCAACACATTGATATGCTCTTAGCGCGGCCAGGCCCAATCTGTCTCCAGATGAAGGTCAAAAGCAGGAAAAACAGGCAGAAACACTGGGATTCACAGCATTGATATTAAAAAAAGATGAATCACATTTTGTCTTCAAGACACCGCGTGATTCAGTAAAAACCATATCAGAGCACATTTAGGTACAATAACAAAGGAAATACGGCAGGCAAGGAGATTGTGTCCATGATTAATTTCAGACAAACACAAAGTTCAGCAGGTGTGCAGCTGGGTGTTATCCGAAGCCTCACAGAAATCTCTGGGGAGGGGGAGGGGGGGGGCTCTTCAACTCCTCACTCTAGGAGAATGGATTCCCACAGCCCGCTTGTCAAGGACATGTGCAGAAGCCAGATAATGTTTCGTTTGTTATCCAAATAGACCACAGTGTTCTTTTCCACTGCCGCCTCCAAGTCTGTGGGTGCTGTTTCATGGCCGAAAGAAATCCAAATATGTGGTTCTGCTCTGCCCCGCTTTCATGAGCTTCCACCTGTCCCTTGATCGATCCTGGGTGGCTGCAAACAAGTCCCAAAACGGACAGCAGGTGCACGGTGGTCCACCACTGCACCAATCGTGCGATTGAGCTCATACAGCAGCTGGGATGAGGAGCCCACGACCCGGTTCAGAGAATTTTGCTGATCAGGCAGTCCCGACAGCGCTCTGATAGCCGCCGAAGCCTCCCTCAGCTTCCGATAACAAACAACTCCGGTTACGCCAAAAAACAGAGCAGTTGCTACCAATAATCCAATAATCCACAAATCCTCCACGTCTTCGACACTCAGAACGGACAGACACATGGGCTGCCACTGACCCCACGAGTCCAGCACGTATCCAGCCGCGTGTGTGTCGGAGGGACAGACAGCTTCTCCTGACACGGTCCGCTTCGTGGAAAAAATCTTATCCATTGAAGAAACAGCCCAATTGATTAATTCCATATTGGTTCGAGTGAGCGCTGAAGGGTCGCAGACGAGACGAAAAGCAAGCAGGGAGTAGGAAAAACTTAGGGAGGGAAGAGCAGAAAGATATGCGACCTGCCTTGCCGAGTGCCGGAAGAAGAATAGAAAGATAGATAGATAGATGACAATTGTAGCAGGTTTTGCGGCTCTGCACACATTTAATTTAGTGAATGAAGGGGCAGAAATGGCTCTTTTGATCGTAAAGGTTCCACACCCCTGTTTTAGAAACAAGTTCTCCTGGAAGTAAACTGAGATTTAAAGGTCCACTGACATCATATTTGAACTTTGCATCGAATGATACAAGATATATATCTTGTATCATTCAACTATGTTATTTTTTTGCAAACAAAATGATAAATTAATGAAAATTCCTTTCAAAGTGAGTTTAAAATTAAAAACAGTGTTTCTTCACGGGACGTCCGACTACACGCGAATGCAACATCTGTGACGTAGGAGGATGAACGTCTTTAAAACGCCCCTTTTACATGTTCATGGCGGACAAGAAATAAAACGACAAATTTATCAATCTAAGTGAAGATTTGAGCGATTTGTCTTCAGTTTGGGAATCAGAAAGTTAGATGAACAAGAAACAGCAGGTTCTAATTTAGGTCTGCTCCCGTATTTGTTTTAGTCTTACCTTTTCAGGAAGCGAGGGAGCTCTGAGTGGGGGGCAGCTTTGTTTGTTCCATTCTTGACGAAGGTTTACATCTTTTGGGAAAGTGAAAAGTCTCACTTGTTCACTGATGATATTAGAACACCCAAATTCGACACAACGTACCAGCATTTTTCAAGTTATACAAAAAAAAGGGCGATCTGGCAGATAATGCGTTATGAGTTATCCTAGCAGACGCAGACTGAAAGTCCTCCTTCCTACATCACAGATGTTGCATTCGCGTGTAGTCAGGACGTCCCGTGAAGAAACATGGTTTTTAATTTTAAACTCACTTTGAAAGGAATTTTCATTAATTTATCATTTTGTTTGCAAAAACGAACATAGTTGAATGATACAAGATATAATCTTGTAACATTTCATGCAAAGTTTAAAAATGATGTCAGTGGATCTTTAAGTTGTATCAGATATTGCTAATGTCTTAAGGAAAGTGTCATAATTTAGCAATATTTAATATTTTATTCTGGGCATCCAACCCATCCTCATTACCTACTCGTCATGCGTGTGACGCTTAATAATAATAATAATAATAATAAATTCAATTTATACCGCACTTTTCATTAATAAAAATCTCAAAGTGCTACAACAATAAAAACAAGTGATAAAATCAAATAAAATCAATAATGGTATTAACTAAGATTAAAAACAGAATCATGTGGAGGCAGAATAGGCCTGCTTAAAAAAAAATAATAATAAATAAATAAAACAAGTGATAAAATCAAATCCCTCGGGTGGTTGCTGAGGCAAAAACTCGGGCGTGGGAGGAGTTCGGAGAGGCCATGGAGAATGACTTCCGTACGGCTTCGAGGCGATTCTGGTCCACCATCCGGCGTCTCAGGGGGGGAAAGAGGTACGAGACCAACACCATTTATGGTGGAGGTGGCGTGCTGCTGACCTCAACTCGGGATGTTGTGAGTCGGTGGGCGGAATACTTCGAAGACCTCCTCAATCCTACTGGCACGTCTTCCACTGAGGAAGCAGAGCCTGGGGACTTTGGGTCGGGTTCTCCGATCTCTGGTGCTGAGGTCGCCGAGGTGGTTAAAAAGCTCCGCGGTGGCAAGGCTCCGGGGGTGGATGAGATTCGCCCGGAGTTCCTTAGGGCTCTGGATGTTGTAGGGTTGTGTTGGCTTACGCGACTCTGCAATATCGCGTGGACATCGGGGGCAGTTCCCTTGGATTGGCAGACTGGGGTGGTGGTTCCCCTATTTAAAAAGGGGGACCGTAGGGTGTGTTCCAACTATAGGGGGATCACACTCTTAAGCCTCCCTGGTAAGGTCTATTCAGGGGTTCTGGAGAGGAGGGTCCGTCGGATAGTCGAACCTCGGATTCAGGAGGAGCAGTGTGGTTTTCGTCCTGGTCGTGGAACACTGGACCAGCTCTACACCCTCAGCAGGGTCCTGGAGGGTGCGTGGGAGTTTGCCCAACCAGTTTACATGTGTTTTGTGGACTTGGAGAAGGCATTCGACCGCGTCCCTCGGGGGGTTCTGTGGGGGGTACTCCGGGAGTATGGGGTACCAGGCCCTTTGATAAGGGCTGTTAGGTCCCTGTACGACCGGTGTCAGAGCTTGGTCCGCATTGCCGGCAGTAAGTCAGGCTCGTTTCCGGTGAGAGTTGGACTCCGCCAAGGTTGCCCTTTGTCACCGATTCTGTTCATAACTTTTATGGACAGAATTTCTAGGCGCAGCCAAGGTGTTGAGAGGATCCGTTTTGGTGACCTTAGAATCGCTTCTCTGTTTTTTGCAGATGATGTGGTCCTACTGGCTTCATCAGTTCGTGATTTACAACTTTCACTGGAGCGGTTTGCAGCCGAGTGTGATGCGGCCGGGATGAGGATCAGTTCCTCCAAATCCGAGGCCATGGTCTTGAGCCGGAAAAGGGTAGCATGCCCTCTCCGGGTCGGGGAGGAGGTCCTGCCCCAAGTGGAGGAGTTTAAGTATCTCGGGATCTTGTTCACGAATGAGGGAAAACTGGAGCGTGAGATCGATAGGCGGATAGGTGCAGCGTCCGCAGTGAAGCGGGCGCTGTACCGGTCTGTCGTGGTGAAGAGAGAGCTGAGTCAAAAGGCAAAGCTCTCAATTTACCGATCGATCTACGTTCCCACCCTCATCTATGGTCATGAGCTTTGGGTTATGACCGAAAGAACAAGATCTCGGATACAAGCGGCTGAAATGAGTTTTCTCCGCAGGGTGGCTGGACTCTCCCTTAGAGATAGGGTGAGAAGCTCAGTCATCCGGGAGGGACTCGGAGTAGAGCCGCTGCTTCTCCACATCGAGAGGAGCCAGTTGAGGTGGCTCGGGCATCTGGTTAGGATGCCTCCTGGACGCCTCCCTGGTGAGGTGTTCCGGGCATGTCCCACCGGGAGGAGACCCAGAGGAAGACCCAGGACGCGCTGGAGGGACTATGTTTCTCGGCTGGCCTGGGAACGCCTTGGGATTCCCCCGGAGGAGCTGCTCCAAGTGGCTGGGGAGAGGGAAGTCTGGGCCTCCCTACTTAGGCTGCTACCCCCGCGACCCGACCCCGGATAAGCGGAAGAAGATGGATGGATGGATGGATAAAATCAAGTAAAATCTATAATACTATCAACCAAGATCAAAGATAAAATCATGCGGGGGCAGAATAGGCTTGCTTAAAAAGAAAAGTCTTTAAACCGCTTTTAAAGTCAACCAGTGACTGTGGAGCTCTCAGGTCGTCAGGGAGGGAGTTCCATAGGCGGGGGGCAGCCACACAGAATGCCCTGTCTCCCATGGTCCTTAATTTGGTTCGTGGAATGTGAAGTAGATTACTTAGGCACAGAGTTCCCTATGACGAGTAGGGAATGAGGACATGTTGATGACAGCTTAGTTGCACTGTTGCCTCCCAGCAAGAAGGTCCTGGGTTCAAATCCCAATTTGTACCCAGGGTCTTTCTGTATGGTGTTTGCGTGAGTTTTCTCCTGGGACTCCAGTTTCCTTCCATCATCCAGAAACATTCATTTTTGCTGCCTTCAGGCCCAGGCCTCCCTTGCAAAAGAGATATGTGATCTCAATGGGACTTACCAGGTAAAATAAAGGTTAATAAATAAATAACTTTTGGAAAAGCATATGCTGAAAAACAGCACCACTTGACCAGTAAAGGCATGATTTACTTTGAAGTCAAAGTTTAGATTTTTAGCATAAAAGTCTGTGTAACATTTTTGTAACAGACGTGAAACTCACGTTGATAAGTCCTTAAAAAATCTCAAGAGATTTAAGAATCAAACTTGTGATTTGTATCTTGACTGCTAAAAAGTATTCTGAATAAATCTGTACAGGATGCTGCTCCCCCAGTCTCAGATGGTAATCACCTTAGCGGTGTTGCCTGTCTCCGTTTCTCCATCTAATATGCAACGTAGATGGCTGTTAGTACATTATTGATGCTCCATCCTAGCTGATATTCAAAGGCAGGGTTTGACCATGCCCATTCATCTCATGGATTTTTTAGTACCATTTCTCCCAGAATATAACCACTTCAAATCCAGGAGATGAAAAGATAAAGTGCATTTGCTGCCCGTTTTTAGCTGAAAAATTAAAAGTTGAAACCAGATGTACATATAAATCCAAAATCACAGCACTAATAATTAAACTGACAATAAGATGGTTGTTTTAATTGTTCATGAAAAATATAAGATTGACAGAATGGGACCCTTGCAAATAGGCAACAGTATTGTAGGCTTCACTGAGCACATGCTGCCAACTAATGCTCAGTGACCCCAGCATCAATGACTGCAGTACAGACAATAAATAATTCCTTACTTTAAGAATAGATTGCCTCTTTCCACCATTTCCTTCTCAAAACACATAAGAAATAAACTGAATTTTTCTTATTTTTGTCAAATCTACACTGTCACTGTTTCTATGTACTTGTCTTTATTCATGTCCTTATAGTAATGTAATTAATACTTGATATTTTTTGTTCAGTAGATAAACTTTTTTTTAAATTAAATATGACATAAAATTACAATTCTATATTTGACTTTTCAAATATAAACTTTTATTTCTAGGATGAATATGTGTTGTTGTCAAAGTTTTCAGAAAATCGAGGATGACACATTTAGGAAAATTCTTATATTTTGCCTGAAGCAAGACTAATCTGTGAAATGTTATTTAAATGTTTAAATACAAATGAGTTAGTGTGCAACACTAAAATATTTCTTGGTTACACACTACTTGCAAACCTACAAAAGGGCATTGCAGAAGTGGTAGATCTAATGTAAGTTGGAGATTCTTCTGGGAAATATTTCACTTCTGTGCATATAATACATAAAAAAAATGTTGGAGTTTAATGTGTTGATAACCATCAATAGCTTAATAATAACCTAATTTTGCAGGCTTATCAACTTTATGCTGACATTCTGAGTGCCATTTTCCTGTGTGGCTTCGAACTGTTTTAATGTCATGTGACATGGCTGTCTGGGCTTTTGTTTCTCCTCCAGACATGTGTCCTTGCGTTCTGTCAGTTCACTGTATAGAAAGCAGCTTTTAACAGTACATGAAAAGAAAATAAACTGAAAAGATTACAGTGTGGAGTCTGTGTCAAGACTGTCTTCCATTGAAGGTTGTAGCGAGTCAACACACTGCAGATTTCCTGCAAATATAGATGTTTGGATGAAGGGATAAGCTCTCTACTTTTATTAACATGAACAGCGAATAATCAGCTGAAAGAGTACCGGTACCTAAAATGATGTTTAACTTGGGGAAATAAAAAAATGGACTGCCTTGCATATGCATATAGCATAGCTGCTACAACAAACATCTGGCATTTGATTTAGAGAAATTAAACTACTCAACATGAGGGTGTATTACCATTGCAATCTGTAAATGTGTTTAACAATGATGGAGTCTGCAAAAGATGCCATATAGGGCCACAACTTGTAATCAGTCTAAGGAAATGGGCACAAAAGAAAAAAAACTGCAGTAGATAAAGTTTTTAAATTTTCATGCACTATAATTTAACTCTTTTGTACCAGTAATCTGAGAAAAGCATTGCATCCTATGTTCTCACTCTCAAAATCCACAGAGGCTTATTTCCATCATTCAGCCACTCAAAACGTTCTCTTATTCATTTATCATCGCTGTCTCCAGAACATCCTACCATTATCAACTTCCTCGTGCACTCACTTGCCCAACATTTCCTGCACTTATTTTTAGCATGCTAATTGTCTGCCTTATTTATTAAACATACGTACAAATGGTGCACAACCTTCTCAGCAGATAGCCTTATGCGTAAGGTCAAATATTTGACTGCTGCTCTTTAACTAGCAGCTCTTTCCACTTCCATTCAAAAACAGACCATAACTGTGCCAATTATTGCAGTTTTATTAATAAAACAATTCCATTATAATGTATCATCATTGTGAGTTATGTAAATATTTAGCCCCTTTTACAATAGATTTATTTGCGCCATGACTCAGCAAAGTTTGTCTTTAATGACGGCTCCAAACTGTTTAACTGTGCGTGTGCAGCTATGAAACAGTATCTAGTGCCGCCATCGTTGGTTCTTCTCATCACTGTGCTTTTCGAGATAATTTATGAGAGTGGAAGCAAGGTTCCTTAAACTGATGTCGACCTTGGTCCAACGCTGCAGATGTACTTCATCGATGCTCCTTGAGAACCGACACTCTCATAAAGCAGTGTCATCACATCTTTGTTTTTGATTAATTCGGGTGTTTAAAAGACCCATTATGCCTGCAAAGTATCCTGACCTGAGCTCTCCATTGACCTTCCAGTTGATTGTGAGTTGCACGCTCCAGAAGCTTGAAAAGGTGTGTTAAGAAATTGCAAACTGTTTGTGTTGTTAATGTGGCATAGCAGTACATCTTTATAAATCAAACATTCACATTTTGTACACTAAGTGTAACCATATTCTCCCCAAATAATCAGTTTAAATTAATATTCTAACAGAAGAAAAATGTTTGCTTTCATTTCAAACTAAGAAAAGGGTTATACAGTAGTCATTTGTTTGTTGCGGATGTTTGATTCCGGACCCCCCAACCCACCCCACCCCCTCAATAAGTGAAAATCTGCCAAGTAGCAACATTATATTTATTTTAGTATTCATAAATATTTTAAGGCTTTAGAAACCCTTCCCACACTCTTGCAACATTGTAAACTCTTAAACATATGTCATTTTAACAACATACTGTAAATGCAGAGGTGGAAAAAGAACTAAAAATGTGTACTCAAGTGCAAGTACTGTTACACTGCTTACATTGTACTAAATTAAAGTAAAAGTACTGGTGTTATAAAATACTTGAGTAAAAGTAATAATAATAATAATAATGAATTTAATTTATAACGCACTTTTCATTAATGAAAATCTCAAAGTGCTACAAAGTGAAACAAAATTAAAGGTCAAATAAAACAATTGATAAAACAAGTCAAATCAATAATAGTATCAACTAAGATCAAAGATAGAATCATGAGGAGGCAGAGTAGGCTCGCTTAAAAAGAAAGGTCTTCAAGCCGCTTTTAAAGTCAACCAGTGACTGTGGAGCTCTCAGACAGTCAGGAAGAGAGTTCCAC
>JBBPBX010081652.1:0-15903 GCA_038048925.1 Garcialebias charrua | reverse complement strand
GGGGACGGGCTCTGACTGTTGTTTGTGCCTATGCACCAAACGGCAGCTCAGACTACCCACCCTTTTTGGAGTCCTTGGAGGGGGTATTGGAGAGTGCGCCTCCTGGGGACTCCCTTGTTCTACTGGGGGACTTCAACGCTCACGTGGGCAATGACAGTGAGACCTGGAGGGGTGTGGTTGGGAGGAACGGCCCCCCTGATCTGAACCAGAGTGGTGTTCTGTTATTGGACTTCTGTGCTCGTCATGGATTGTCCATAACGAACACCATGTTTAAGCATAAGGGTGTCCATATGTGCTCTTGGCACCAGGACACCCTAGGTCGCAGTTCGATGATCGACTTTGTTGTCGTCTCATCTGATCTGCGGCCGCATGTCTTGGACACTCGGGTGAAGAGAGGGGCGGAGCTGTCAACTGACCACTACCTGGTGGTGAGTTGGCTCCGATGGTGGGGGAGGATGCCGGTCAGACCTGGCAGACCCAAACGTATTGTGAGGGTCTGCTGGGAACGTCTGGCAGAGTCTCCCGTAAGACGGAGCTTTAACTCCCACCTCCGGGAGAGCTTTGAACACGTTCCGAGGGAGGCGGGGGACATGGAGTCCGAGTGGGCCGTGTTCCGCGCCTCTATTGTCGAGGCAGCTTATCGGAGCTGTGGCCGCAAGGTTGTTGGTGCCTGTCGTGGTGGCAACCCTCGAACCCGGTGGTGGACACCGGCAGTGAGGGATGCTGTCAGGCTGAAGAAGGAGTCCTATTGGGCCTTTTTGGCTTGTGGGACCCCGGAAGCAGCTGATAGGTACCGGCAGTCCAAGCGGCATGCGGCTCGGGTGGTTGCTGAGGCAAAAACTCGGGCGTGGGAGGAGTTCGGAGAGGCCATGGAGAATGACTTCCGTACGGCTTCGAGGCGATTCTGGTCCACCATCCGGCGTCTCAGGGGGGGAAAGAGGTACGCGACCAACACCATTTATGGTGGGGGTGGCGTGCTGCTGACCTCAACTCGGGATGTTGTGAGTCGGTGGGCGGAATACTTCGAAGACCTCCTCAATCCTACTGGCACGTCTTCCACTGAGGAAGCGGAGCCTGGGGACTTTGGGTCGGGTTCTCCGATCTCTGGTGCTGAGGTCGCCGAGGTGGTTAAAAAGCTCCGCGGTGGCAAGGCTCCGGGGGTGGATGAGATTCGCCCGGAGTTCCTTAGGGCTCTGGATGTTGTAGGGTTGTGTTGGCTTACGCGACTCTGCAATATCGCGTGGACATCGGGGGCAGTTCCCTTGGATTGGCAGACTGGGGTGGTGGTTCCCCTATTCAAAAAGGGGGACCGTAGGGTGTGTTCCAACTATAGGGGGATCACACTCTTAAGCCTCCCTGGTAAGGTCTATTCAGGGGTTCTGGAGAGGAGGGTCCGTCGGATAGTCGAACCTCGGATTCAGGAGGAGCAGTGTGGTTTTCGTGCTGGTCGTGGAACACTGGACCAGCTCTACACCCTCAGCAGGGTCCTGGAGGGTGCGTGGGAGTTTGCCCAACCAGTTTACATGTGCTTTGTGGACTTGGAGAAGGCATTCGACCGCGTCCCTCGGGGGGTTCTGTGGGGGGTACTCCGGGAGTATGGGGTACCAGGCCCTTTGATAAGGGCTGTTAGGTCCCTGTACGACCGGTGTCAGAGCTTGGTCCGCATTGCCGGCAGTAAGTCAGGCTCGTTTCCGGTGAGAGTTGGACTCCGCCAAGGTTGCCCTTTGTCACCGATTCTGTTCATAACTTTTATGGACAGAATTTCTAGGCGCAGCCAAGGTGTTGAGAGGATCCGTTTTGGTGACCTTAGAATCGCTTCTCTGTTTTTTGCAGATGATGTGGTCCTACTGGCTTCATCAGTTCGTGATTTACAACTTTCACTGGAGCGGTTTGCAGCCGAGTGTGATGCGGCCGGGATGAGGATCAGTTCCTCCAAATCCGAGGCCATGGTCTTGAGCCGGAAAAGGGTAGCATGCCCTCTCCGGGTCGGGGAGGAGGTCCTGCCCCAAGTGGAGGAGTTTAAGTATCTCGGGATCTTGTTCACGAATGAGGGAAAACTGGAGCGTGAGATCGATAGGCGGATAGGTGCAGCGTCCGCAGTGAAGCGGGCGCTGTACCGGTCTGTCGTGGTGAAGAGAGAGCTGAGTCAAAAGGCAAAGCTCTCAATTTACCGATCGATCTACGTTCCCACCCTCATCTATGGTCATGAGCTTTGGGTTATGACCGAAAGAACAAGATCTCGGATACAAGCGGCTGAAATGAGTTTTCTCCGCAGGGTGGCTGGACTCTCCCTTAGAGATAGGGTGAGAAGCTCAGTCATCCGGGAGGGACTCGGAGTAGAGCCGCTGCTTCTCCACATCGAGAGGAGCCAGTTGAGGTGGCTCGGGCATCTGGTTAGGATGCCTCCTGGACGCCTCCCTGGTGAGGTGTTCCGGGCATGTCCCACCGGGAGGAGACCCAGAGGAAGACCCAGGACGCGCTGGAGGGACTATGTTTCTCGGCTGGCCTGGGAACGCCTTGGGATTCCCCCGGAGGAGCTGCTCCAAGTGGCTGGGGAGAGGGAAGTCTGGGCCTCCCTACTTAGGCTGCTACCCCCGCGACCCGACCCCGGATAAGCGGACGAAAATGGATGGATGAGTGGATGGATGGATGGATGAGATAGGTGATCCAGTCTGTGAGACCGGGAGATCACGCATGCACAGTGGATTTAAAAGACGCTTTCTTCATGTGAGCATTTGGAAGAAACACAGAAAATATCTTCGCTTTGCATTCGAAGGGAAAGCTTACGAATTCATGGCTTTACCTTTCGGGCTAAAAACTGCTCCATGCTCCTTTACAAAATGTCTGGATGCAGCTTTGGCCCCGCTCAGTGGTCAAGGGGTCAGGATTATGAATTATCTCGACGATCTTTTAATTCTGGCCGAGAGCAGAGCACAAGCCCAGTTGCACTCACGGATGGTGATGGCACACCTGGAGGATCTAGGGTTTGTGATAAATCTGCAGAAAAACGATTTGACTCCTTCACAGATTACCGTATTTCTCGGTATACAGGTCAACACCATTTTGTACAGAGCACGGCTTTCAGAGGAGCGAATCTCTTCAATCCAACTATGCTTGGCTCGCTTCCAGCTGGACCAGAGAGTGTCTCTGAAGCTCTGCCAGCACCTGCTGGGTCTTCTGGCAGCAGCCATTCCCTGCGTGCCTCAAGCATTATTAAAAATGCGAGCGCTGCAAATATGGCTAAACAAACAAACGCGTCCTGCCTCTCTCAGGCGGGCAGGAAAAATACTGATCAGCCCAGAGAGCATGACAGCCCTGGAACCCTAGGAGGGATCCTTCTGTGTTCACGACAGGCGTCAAACTAGGAAGAGTACTCTCTCGTGTGGTGATCACAACAGATGCTTCAAAGGGAGGTTGGGGAGCATTTTGCAGGAACCAGAATGCCCAAGGTCTCTGGAAACAGCAGGATGCGAGACTCCACATCAACTTCCTGGAATTGAAGGCTGTTTTTCTGTCTGTGAAGCATTTTTACAAAAAAGGACTGATCACAAAACAACATGTACTGATAAAATCAGACAACAGAACCACTGTGTCCTTCATCAACAGAGAAGGGGGGGGCAAGGTCCCGACCCCTTCTCAGCCCGATACACAAACTGCTCACGTGGTGCAGTCCCCGAATACTGTCACTAAGAGCGACATACATCCCGGGCGAGCTAAACCACGGGGCAGACGCCCTCTCCAGAGGGCCATTGCTAGCCTTAGAGTGGAGACTGAATCCACGTATTGTGGACCAGATCTGGTCATGATACAGGCAGGCATCCGTCGATCTGTTCACCTACAAAACCAGCACGCACTGTGGCATGTACTTCTCACTGAAGGAGACAGATGCCCCACTGGGAACAGATGCTCTGGCACACAGCTGGCCAGCAGGGGTGCTATATTACGCGTTCCCACCCGTCCCTCTGATCCAGGTGACGCTGGAACGTGTACGGAGGGGAGCTCTTTCCCTGATCCTCATAGCTCCCAGATGCCCACAGAAACCGTGGTTCCCAGAAATGATTTCACTGTTATCAGGGACACCATGGTAGCTGCCCCTCCACAGGGACCTGCTGACACAGGTCCATAGGTAGCTCCTTCATCCATGTCCAGAACTGTAGCAGTTCTCAGCCTGGCCGCTGAGAGGAACAGGCTGATGGCCTCCGGCCTCCCCAGTAATGTCATAAACACGATACAGGGAACGAGAGCCCAGTCAACTCAGACTCTCTACGCTCAGAAATGGCGTGTTTTTGAGGCCTGGTGTGTGGAAAGGAATATTATTTCATATTACTGTGACCTGGTCCAGCTCCTGACCTTTTTACAGGACCTGCTGGAAAAAGGCACTCATTTTCCACCATCAAGGTGTTTTTGTCAGCCATCTCGGTGTGCCACGAAGGCTGGGGGGGTAAAACACCCGGTGCCCACCCTCTCATGATACGTTTCATGAAGGGCGTACTAAGGAAAAGGCCCCCCAGCAGGACTCTGGCCCCTGATTGGGACCTTCAGTTAGTCCTGGATGCCTTATGTGAGCCTCCGTTTGAGCCTCTAAGCAACATTAAGATAGATTTGTTATCTTATAAAACTGCTTTGCTCTTGGCTCTCTGCTCAGTTAAACGTGTAGGTGACCTCCACGCTTTATCTATGCACCCAATGTGTACCAGGTTTGCCCCTGACAGGTCAAGGGTCACCCTGCATATGTCCCAAAGGTACTAACTCTAAATCCCAGGAGTCTGGACTTTGAGCTCTCTGCGTTTCCTCTTCATCCTCTCCTCACTGAGGAGCAGAGACGGTTGAATGCACTCTGCCCTGTCAGGGCCTTGAGTGTTTACATCAACAGAACTGTTAGTTGGAGGAAAACAAACCAACTGTTTGTATGTTTTGCCAATCCTGCTGCTGGCAGAGCCCTTTCAAAACAGCGCCTCTCACACTGGGTGACTGAGGTCATAAAAAGGGCGTACAGCAGTAAAGGTCAACAGGTGCCCTCTGGGGTACACGTCCACTCCACTCGGGGCCTAGCTGCCTCATGGTCTCTTTTTAAGGGCGTACCAGTGGCAGACATTTGTGCTGCTGCAAACTGGAGTTCCACAAACTTGTTTGCAAAACATTACAGTTTGGATGTCACTGCATGTGACATCACTCAGGCTGTACTCTCTAACACACAGTAGAGATCAGCCAAAATGCCTAAAGTATAAAGACGAATGTCTCACAAGCATGCATTTTACTGAGAACTTTCAAAGGGCGTGAATGAATTACGTTCCCATAGTCATGTGTTGCACAGAGTGACTGACTGATAAGGGAACTGAAAGTTATGCACCATAACTCATGTTCCCTGAAGGAAGGGAACGAGGTGCAACACAGTTTGCCCTTTTCAATGCCCAAAGCTCGGTGAAGTGCACTTGGAGGAAGTGGGATGGGTGCAAGCGTCTTCATGCCAAGAGGGCGGGGCCTCTGTGGTGACGCTGACGCCCACCTGCCTCCTAAATAGGATTGGGCATCGTTTGAATTTGAGCGATTCCGGTTCGGATTCCGATTCTTCGTTTCGATTCCGATTTTTTTCGATTCTCGATTCCGATTCTTTTTGTAGGCGGGGTTAAAAAAAGACATGTCAATTTAATTCAGTTCAGTTTATTTATACTGTATAGCTCCAAGTCACAACAGAAGTTGTCTCAGGCCACTGAACAGAAACAATCAAATATAAAAATAAGTTAACAGAAACTTTGAAGCTGCAGTATGTAGCTTTTTTTATGAACATATTTCTTCACTCTGTCACTACCTCCTGACAGACTGATGTTAGCCAGGTAATCTCTGAAAATTTTTTAAAAAAAATATTGTCCCCTTGCTTCTCCAGGTGGTAAATAAGCATTTCTAAAAAGAAAAGGTGACCCGCCATTTTCCAGCCAATAAAAACAGAGTTTGTAACCAGCCAATAAAAACAGAGCTTGAATTTGAATCAGCCAATAAAAACAGAGCTTGAATTTGAAATTCAACAGACCACAAGGGGGCAGAGCCACATATGGCTCTGAGGGGGAGGGATCAGAATGCTTTGCCTGTTGAAAATATTTCTAACTGCTGCAGTTCTACAGAAACTGCATACTGAACCTTTAATATAAAAATAATGGTAACACTATTTATCTGAGGAGACTACTTTGAGTTTAACTCCATGTTATAAAAAAGCTACAGTAGTTAGCCAGAGTTATTTCAGGATGAAATAATTTGAACTTCTGTTTGAATTTAATGCTATGAACTTTTTCCTTTTTGTTACATTTACTATGAATTTCTCACAGGGCAGATTAGAGCCAACATGGAGGACTCACCAACATATATTATTATTATTATTATACATATAATATTGTCCAGTGTCTGATGCTGCAGTCATGTTACTGAGCTCCCACTGATGGGCTAACCTGGTTCCACCACCAGCAGCAGGATCCTCAGACAGAACAGCTGGTGGGATGTCCTGGTATCTGCAGCCCTCTCTCCATTTGTTTCTTCATGGACATGGAGCTGTGACATTATGTTGTGCCTCTTGCTCAGCAAAACGCTCCTCCAGTGGAGACTTTCTGGACAGACTGCAGGAAGTTCCTAAACAAACAACAGGTTTATCAGTATTATCAGTAAAAAGAGATTATTAAATCATTTTTAAGACTGAGAATGTGTACAATTATTAGCTCTGTTGTTATTGCCTAACTAACCTATTCAATAATTCTTCAAACTGTGACATTCACTCATAATGGAATGAAAGAGAACATAAACAGAAATTATATAATACTGAAAACTAGAGACATTAAGACATTTTAAAAGACACAGAGAACTTTAAATGGATTAAGAATGTTAATAAGTGTTGGATTTGAGTGCAATGTAAGTGCAATCCATGGTTGAATCCACATCTGAAAAGGGATGCAACCTTTTCACAACATATGCTGTAACTGTTCTGTGGCACTCTTCATTCAGTTACACTGACGTTTTTACCTTGGACAGTCACTGGTGAACACTGTGAAGCCATTTCAGGTCGTTTGTCTAAGAAAAAAAATACAAGCTAACGTTAGCATCGTGTTTGTATTTGAGCTGACTTACCGCTTTAAGCGGAGTATAACTTGTTAGCTGCCTTAATGTTGGTATGAGATGTAGTTTATAGTTTATTTATTTACCTGATGGAGCCGAAGAGGTAGCGATTAGCGAAAAGTTCGGCGGAGCGTTTTGCAGACGGACCACTCTGTACTTCCGGTCGGATACGAAGCGAAAATAATCCGGTGGAGCGCGTCAAAGACGGGACACTATTTTACTTCTCCACCCTCCTTTGCATGATAGAAAATTATTGCAAGTGCTGCACTGACCTGACTGGTCATTTTATTAATTAGTACGCTTTCGATCGCAGATGCACACTTCCGGTGGATTCTTCTTCGTTGGTTTTCGGCAGCGGCTACTTCCGGTCGGCTAACTAGCATCGAACATAGGAATCGCAAATTAATATTTCGAACGATTCCGGGAAAACCGGACAGTTAGTCCCGATTCCGAACGATTCTCGATTCTTGATGCCCAACCCTACTCCTAAAGAGGCGTGATTGTATTACTTCAGGTGAACCGCGCAACGGTGCAATTCCCATAGTCATGTGTTGCACCTCGTTCCCTTCCTTCAGGGAACATGAGTTATGGTGCATAACTTTCAGATGTTCTCAGTCTGCTGGACCCAGTTCTGGAGGGCAGTCTGGGAGGCAGCTGCTGCGGTTCTTATTATCATCAGGCTGCTAAAGGGACCTGCTAACAAGATCTGCTAACGCTGCTAACACCACCACGCCGCTAGCTGCTAGCAACCCCACACTGCCAACAGTACCATGGTGCCAACGGGGCAGGGCAGCCGACTCTGGACCCAAAGGTCCCGGGTTCAATCTCCGGTCATTGCACACCTCATGGTGTCTCTGAGCAGGACACCTTATCCCCAGTTGCTCCCTGGGTGCTTTCCATAGCTGCCCACTGCTCCACCTAGTGGTGGATGGGTTAAATGCAGAGAACCAATTTCACTATTGTATGGGAAAACACTGTTTAATGATGACAAAACAACACATTATCATTATCATTATCATTATTATTATGTTGCTAACAGAAACCTCACTGCTAAGTATCATGCTGCTAACTGGACCATGTTGCTAAGATAACCTCACTGTCATCAGAACCACTCTGCAAATAGGACCTTGCTGCTGTAGATTTATTTATTTTTCACTTTTGGCACCTTGTTTCTGTATTTTTGTCGCATGCTTTGAATGAATCCTAGTTTATGTTAGTGCTCGAATTAAGCGTGTAAATTATAGCCAAACAGAACCTATGAGAATTGTGCTGCTATTGTTCAGTGTACTGTACTGTATTGTTTTGCAGAATTAGTGACTGGCAGATATCAGACTTTTTAGCGTACCGTTTGGCGTTCATTTAGCGTCTATCGTTTATTTCCCAGATCCTTATTTACTGTTTCTTTTTACACTTTATATTTTTGCTATTGTTGGATGTAACTGGGACCCTGTGTACACAATTTCGTTCCACCACATGTACCACATGTGATGCGAAAGATAAATAAAGAAACGCTGACTCTGATACAGTCTGAGCACGACAGTGATCAACATCTTTGGTTAAAACCATAATGTGTGAAGTGGTGGGAAATGTGCTGTTCTTTGCTATTATTCTATTATTTTATTATTAATCAAGGTTGAATATGTTCTCAAAGTTTATCATCTGCACTGGACGATGATGCCTTATTGAGTTTTCAACATTTAAGGTTTTAAACAACATAACATGCAAACTTGGGTGATTAGGAAACGATGTGATGGTGTTTTTGAAACTCCGCTCCTGACACCAAACCCATTTATGACCTGCTATTAAACAGTGTGAGTCACAAGCTTTCTGGACGTGAATAAAGTGATGTTCACATTACCTTGGGAACATGTAGCAGTCGTGGGTGCTGTTCAGACCCTGGTGGCTTAAAGTCACATTAGTGAACTCGCCTTGGTTGAGTGAGGACACCACCGTGAAGACTTCAGCTGGAGATATGAGAGTTTGCAAGATGTTTTTCTCACATATGTGGTCGTCCAGGTCGACGTAGAAACAAGATTTTATACTTAAAATGGTTTCTCCATTCAGATCTCCAAGGCTTTCCCAGTCTGAGTGGACCATGGTGAAACCTGGAAACCTCACCCTGGTGCCCACCAAAGGCTTGTCTTCTTTTTCCTCCAGGAAAGTGAAGACGGTTTTGCAGGTTTTATTCAGGTTCAGCAGCCTCATGGAATCTGCAAGAAGGAAGTGAAGGGACTTGAAATGGAAGTTGTCTTGGTAGGTGGAAAGGTTTGCTCCCATCGTCTCCACTGCCTCATCCAGATCCTTCAGAAACTCTGGGCCTCCGAAGTGGAGGACTGAAAGTGCAGTGGTGTGGTCTTTGGTTCCTCCAGGGATCAGAGGACACTGGGGGTTGGGACGCCACGCTTTCTGGAAGCTTTTAGACGAGTTGAGTTCTTGTTCCAACAGGTCAGGGATGAACTTCTTCATGGCTTCTTCATGACATGCACCATACAGATCATCCACAACATTCAGGGTCATGCTCAGAGGTTTCACACCAACCCCGGCCACCTGTAGAGTCCATGTTTGCAGGAGAGAACAGTTTTACTCACAGGAGCTGTAGGAGATCATTACTGTGTGACGAGCAATACTGACTTGGCTGTGGACCATGTAGAGGATGGCAGCGAGGAGCACTTTCCCTCTGTCATCAAACATCCTGAGACGTCTTCTTCTGCAAACTGCTGTGAGAAAAAGAAAAAGCTCTTAAGTCGGTCGAGAGGATCGGACTTGTTGCTCAACTAGTTCAGACATGTTAGTTTGATCTTCTGTCTTCTCCATTTCCTTCAGGAGACAACATTCCTCCTTTAACTGGAAACATGAAAATTAAATTCAACATGCAAACGAAAAGCGGAGACTCAAACCTTTAGGGAGGAGAATAATATCTGAGGCTCGCTTCAACTGAAGTCCATCAAACTGCGAGGGAGTGATTTCGTCAGAGAGAAGTGAGGTACTTGTACTTATCTCACGAGCAACTGCTTTCCTGTTTCTGAGGAAGGAAACACAAAACCTCTGGAGAGAGAGACCTGCACTGCACTCACTCCCCACAAGCTTCTCTAAGAACTGTCTTTCTTTCTTTCTTTCTTTCTTTCTTTCTGGCGTGTGGTGAGTCTGAACGGAGTGAGTGATAGAGTGGAAGAGTTGTTTTCTGAAGAGCTTTTCTGATCTTTACTTTCATGCTGGTTTTCTTACATTTCTTAGTTACACGTTTTCCACATCTTGGTGTTATTTGTTGAGTTTACAGCGCTGATTGTTTGAGGGGATGGCGTCCTCAGGGGCGTCACCCCTCTCGTTAAGGAATGGGGTTAGGATTCAGCCTGATCCATCAGTCCCAGTTGAGACAGTTCTCCTGGCTGTTGGTGAGATTGTAGGTCATAAAAATTTAATTTATGCATCAAGAATGAATAAAGGTGTGGTAATATTTTTGAAAGAGGAGGATTTCGTGGTTCAGCTGATTGTCAGTGGGGTGACAGTTGATGGAGAGTATCTGCAGGTGTCTCCACTCGCAGTGCCCTCCTCCCGCGTCACTGTCTCAGGTGTGCCGCCTTTCATTCCTAATGACTGTTTGGAGAAAGAGCTCCAGCGTTTTGGGAAACTGGCCAGTGGTTTCAGAACTGTGGGTTTGGGCTGTAAGAATGATAAATTGAAACATGTCCAGTCATTCAGGAGACAAGTGTTTATGTTTCTAAACTCTGCCACACTGGACGTGTCGTTCAGAGTTAGATATGGAGAAGGCTCGTACATGGTTTATGCAAGCACAGGACACATGAAATGTTTTGAGTGTGGGGATGTTGGGCATAAACGCTCTGCTTGTCCGCACAAAAAAACGGAAGAGCAGATAGATTTAAACGGAGAGGCATCACAGACAGACGCTGCTCCTCCGACAACACAGGAGGAGGAGGAGGGGGTAGTCGTAGTCCCCCCATCAGCTGTGTCAGATGCCGGGGAGGGAAGCAGCGATCAATCTAAACAACATGAAAAGAATGACACGGAAACAAACGTAATTAATGTTCCTCAAGACTCCTCAGACTCTGGTCATCTTGTTTTAGAGTCAGATCAGAAAACTGACTGTAGCTGTGTCGGTGTGGAGGCAGCGGAGCTGCCCGCGGGTGGGGGCACAGCAGCCCTGTCCACGGGTGGGGGCGCGGTGGCCCCGCACGCGGCTGGGGCTGCTGACGCAGATGACATGGAGGATGACAGTGACTCAGACAATATTTCTATCGCTGATTCTCAAACGTCCAGTAGTGATTTGTACACTCTGGAGGAAATCAATAGTTTTCTTGATGAAACTTATGGCACACAAGTTAAAATTTCTGATTTTTTTCCCGATGGGGAAAAGTTTGTCAAGAGTGCACGAATGGTGCAGAAAACAGTGGATTGTGATCTGCTTGATGAAAAGAAACGTTTCCGTTTAAAAAAGCACATGACAAACGTCCGGAAACAGATATTAGCAAATAAAGCGAAAAGTACAAAACGGATAAAAGATCAGAAATAAGACAATGTTTATAGTACACTGGGTGATCTTCTTTTTACTGTCTTTGTCTGTCTTCTCCCTTCTTTTCACCCTTATGCATAGTATCAGGGTGGGGTCATTAAACATCAACGGGGGGAGGGATCCACAGAAAAGGATGGTTAGTTTAGAGATGATCAGTCAGAAGAAGCTTGATGTAATATTCTTACAAGAGACACACACAGATCATGAAAACGAAGTAGAATGGGGCATGAGTTGGAAAGGGAAATATTTTTTGTCCCATGGGACCAGGTCATCTGCTGGTGTAGCAATTTTATTTTCACCACATCTGGATGTTAATATCATTTCTTGTACTGAACTAGTTCCAGGCAGGGTCCTAGAGGCCCGGGTAAAAATAGAAAGTTTCTTTTTTCGGTTTATTAATGTTTATGCACCTAATCAAGGAGGTAACAGGATGGAAACTTTTGAAAAAATACACAATGCCTTGCAACAGTCTAATCAAAATGAATGTGTTGTGATGGGAGGTGACTGGAACTGCACAATAAGTTTTACTATTGACAGAACGGGAGAAGAACCTCATCTTCCATCATCCTCTAAATTGGGTCAGGTGATATCAGAGTTTAATTTAGTTGATGCGTGGAGGATTAAACATCCTCAAAGCAAACAGTATACATGGGTTAAACTGAAGGATGGGACAGTGAGTGGGGCTCGGTTGGACAGATTTTATATTTCCAACAATCATAGAAATAGACTGTCCGGTTGTTTAATTAGTCCAGTTTGTTTTTCTGATCATCATTTAGTTTACTTTGATTTTCTTTTAGCAAACACTACTAAATGCAGATCTTATTGGCACTTCAACACCAAGTTACTTCAAGACACTTTTTTTTGCCAAAGTTTTAATAATTTTTGGCAGTTATGGACGGCTAGAAAATCAGAATTTACATCCTTAAGTGAATGGTGGGGGGTAGGAAAGGCTCAGATAAGAGTTTTTTGTCAACAATACACGAGTCATTCTACGGTTAAAATTAAAAATGTGATTCAGAATCTAGAAAATGAAATTAAACAGTTAGAAAGCAATATATTCACTAATGTTATTTATGATGACCAACTTAAAAAAAAGAAAGATCAGCTAAGTTGTTTTTTACATGAAAGGGCAAAAGGGGCGTTAGTTCGGTCAAGGTTTGTTATGGCTAAGGATATGGATGCCCCTACATCTTTCTTTTTTAATTTAGAGAGGACCGTCAGTCAGACAAAACAGATGTTTTGTCTTCGGTTTCCAGATGGGACTATGACCACTGATCCCAGTGCCATGAAGGACATTGCTGTGGAATTCTACACTGACCTATTTAAGAAGCAGAACTGCAACAGGAGCTGTATGGATGCCCTGCTGGATGGTCTTCCTCAGCTTGATGATGCAGATCGGGAAATTTTGGATGTGGGAGTTTCAATGGAAGAACTTACTACTGCTGTTGGACAAATGGCTCCTGGCAAGGCTCCAGGTCTGGATGGTATACCTATAGACTTTTATAAACATTTTTGGACTCTGTTGGGAGAAGACTTGTGGGAGGTGCTTCAAGAGTGCACATTAGCAGGTATATTGCCATCATCCTGCCGACAAGCTGTTCTTTCCCTGATCCCCAAAAAAGGGGACTTGACCTTGTTAAGGAACTGGAGACCTGTCTCCCTTCTCTGTGCGGACTATAAGTTATTTTCTAAAGTACTCTCCAATAGGCTGAAGAATGTTCTTGAGTTTATCATACACAGAGATCAATCATACTGTGTACCTGACAGATCTATCATGGACAATCTTTTTCTTTTTAGAGACATGTTTGACATTTGTAAACTTTATGAAATTGATGTGGGTATTATTTCCTTGGATCAGGAGAAGGCCTTTGATAGGGTTGATCATTGTTTTCTTTTTTCTGTGCTAAGAGCTTTTGGGTTTGGTGAAGGGTTTATTTCTTTATTGGGTTTGTTATATAATGAAGTGTCTTCTGTTGTTAAAGTAGGGGGAGGCCTAAGTTGTCCTGTCAAGGTGCAGAGAGGCATTCGACAAGGGTGCCCTATTTCTGGACAGTTGTATTCCATTGCTGTTGAACCACTTTTGCACAAGATCCGTTCCACTCTTACTGGTATTATTTTTCCAGGTTTGTCTTTTCATACAGGTTTAGTAGTTTCAGCTTATGCTGATGATGTAAACATTTTCATTAAGAACCAGAATGATGTTACAGCTCTGATACACTGTTTGGACCTTTATGAAAAAGCGTCATCCGCTAAAGTGAACTGGGAAAAAAGTTCTGCGTTAAAGCTTGGCCCATGGACAAATAACAATTTGCCAATATTACCGGGCAATATCAGATGGGTTGACCAAGGTTTAAAATTCTTGGGTGTTTTTTTGGGGACAGATACCTTTGTGGAGAAAAATTGGGAAGGTGTTACGGAGAGAGTGTGTGCCAGATTATCTAGATGGAAATGGCTGCTGCCTCAGCTGTCTTACAGGGGGAGGGTTCTGGTTGCAAATAACTTGGTTGCTTCGGCCCTCTGGCATAAACTGACTGTACTCACACCACCATCTTGTCTTATAAGAGATATCCAAAGGACTCTAGTGGACTTCTTCTGGTCTGGACGACATTGGGTGAAAGCTGCAGCCTTGTACCTGCCAGTACAGGAGGGAGGTCAAGGACTCATAGACATAACCTCACGGATCACAGCTTTCCGGCTTCAAACATTGCAGAAACTACTATATGGTGTTGGACTACCGTGGCTAGATACTGCACGTCTTCTGCTAAGGAAAGCAGGCTGTCTTGGCTATGATAAACATCTTTTCCTGCTGCGCCAAGGATCTTTGGACTTAACAGGTCTCCCACGTTTTTATCAATCAGTTTTAAATGCCTGGCAGATCCTCACCTTTGAGAGAAGAAAGGATGTGAAACCTGGGATGTGGGTTTTTGAAGAACCTCTGTTTGAAAACAGTTTCTTCTCTACACAGCTGCTCTCGTCTGTTACGCTGAGATCTAAGATGAGAGAAGCGGGCTGTGTGAAGTTGGGTCATCTCATGAAGCTGTCTGTGTCCTGTCTCACGGAGCAACTAGAGGTGCGATCTCAAAGACTTGTGCAAAGACTGAAAGAAGAACCATGTGCTTCTCTGCCAGATTCTATCAAAGCGTTTGCCTTTAATAGTTCTCTGTCTGACCAATGGGATGATGAGTGTGAGTACGAGTTTCCTTCCTTAATTGTCTCTCCTGCAGTGGATCAGTGGCAGGATGAGACAGAAAAGTTGCTGTCCCTCCAAGACTCACCACTAGGATGTTTTCAAGGCTTGGGAAAGAAAGTCCTGTACACTATTTGTGTGAAGGTCCTGAACTTACGCTCGTTGGCAGAAGTGGCGGTGTCGAAGTGGACTGGGTTTTTTGACGCCGGCTCTACCCCGAGAGGCTGTTGGCGGTCCCTGTACAAGTCCCCCATTGAGAAACGGATGGGCGACCTCCAGTGGAGGATTGTGCATGGGGCCATAGCTACAAACAGGTATCTGGCACACCTTAATCCTGACATTAGTGTTTCATGTCCTTATTGTTCCCAAGAAGAAACATTGTACCATATTTTTATTGAATGCTTACGACTGAATCCTTTACTTGTTCTTTTGGATAATCTGTTTGGTGGTTTGGGTGTACAGTTCTCTAACCAAATTTTTATCTATGGTCCACGGTACAGCGCAAAGAAAAAACAAGTTCACATTCTCTTAAATTTCATTTCTGGTACTGCAAAATTGGCAATATGGATATCAAGAAGGAACAAAATCAATCAGCAACAAACAGATGATGCTCGTGTTTTATTTGAAAGACTGGTAATTGCTCGAGTCCGTGTGGAATTTGAGTATTTTAAGTTGACAAAAAACATGGACGTCTTTGTTAATAAGTGGGGTATTAACAATGTTTTGTGTTCAGTGGATGACTCATGTTTAGTATTTACTTTTTGATTTTTAAAAAACTTTTACCATGTATGACAAAAAACATGGATGCCTTTGTTAATAAGTGGGGTATTAACAATATTTTGTGTTGAGTGGATGACTCATGTTTAGTATTTACTTTTTGATTTTTTAAAAACTTTTACCATGTTTGACAAAAAACATGGATGCCTTTGTTAATAAGTGGGGTATTAACAATATTTTGTGTTGAGTGGATGACTCATGTTTAGTATTTACTTTTTGATTTTTTAAAAACTTTTACCATGTTTGACAAAAAACATGGACGTCTTTGTTAATAAGTGGGGTATTAACAATTAAATGTTTTGGTGCTCAGTGG
>JBBPBX010081651.1:0-15903 GCA_038048925.1 Garcialebias charrua | reverse complement strand
TTCCGCACTGTCCGCCTCATTTCTGAAATCTCACACCTGCGTAGGAAAAGGCCAGCTCCATCTGTGATTTATGAACGGCCAGAGAGAGCTTAAAGATGGACTGGTCTCTGTGCCACGCCTGGCTGCTGCATGCTCCCTCTGTCACCTGCATTCTGAGTCCTCCACCTTTTTGGTGTTCAGCCAGCTTCTCTGGCAGGTCTGTGAAATGCCTGCTTCCAGGCACACCCACACTTCACAGGTGACATCATCATCATCATCATCATCAACTTTATTTGTAAAGCGCTTTAACACAGCCACAGCTGAAACAAAGCGCTGACCACCAAACTAATACACAGTGAACTAAAATTTCACTTTAAAATACAATAAAACGACAAGTTAAACAGATAAAATCAATAAACATGAAGTAAAATCAAGTCTCAGTTGGGTTGAAGGCCAATGAGTATAGATGCGTTTTTAAACGTGTTTTAAAAATGGACAGTGAGGGAGCTTGTCGAATGTGTAAAGGCAGAGCATTCCATAACTCGGGGCCACCAACAGAGAAGGCCCTGTCTCCTCGAAGCTTCCTCTTACTCCGTGGAATGACCAGGAGCAGCTGGTCAGCAGACCTGAGTGACCGGGATGGAGTGTAATGGTGTAGAAGCTCTGCCAAATAAGGGGGGGCAAGGTTGTTTAAAACCTTAAAAACAAACAAGAGAATTTTAAAATGAACTCTAAAATACACGGGCAGCCAGTGGAGAGAAGCCAGGACAGGTGTGATGTGCTCTCTTTTACGTGTTCCGGTTAAAAGACGTGCAGCAGCATTTTGCACCAGCTGCAGACGTGCAAGTGAGGACTGGCTGACTCCAAGATAAAGAGAATTACAGTAATCCAGCCGTGAGGAAATGAAGGCATGAATTACTGTTTCTAACTGTTGCCGTGAGAGAATAGATTTTACCTTTGCTATTTTTCTCAGGTGATAAAAACCAGATTTTACAGTGGCCCTTATTTGACTCTCGAGCTTAAAATCACTGTCCATCTTAAAACCAAGGTTTGTAATGGTAGATTTTACATAAATTGTCAGGGGGTCTAAATCAACTGGAGGGCTCGAACAAGCTCCACTAGGTCCAAAAACAAGTACCTCAGTCTTTTTTTCATTAAAATGCAGGAAGTTTAGGGCCATCCAAGCTTTAAGATCCTCGAGACACGATAAAAGAGGTTTAATGGACCAGGCATCAACCCGCTTCAAAGGCACATAGATTTGGCAATCATCAGCGTAGCAGTGAAATGATATGCCGTGTTTTCTAAAAATCGATCCTAGAGGAAGCAGATATAAAGAAAAAAGCAATGGCCCTAAAATTGATCCCTGAGGTACGCCACATGACAAAGGAGCAGAAAATGATTCAAACCCAGCAAGTTTTACAGAAAATGTTCTGTCAGCCAAATAGGACCCCAACCACTCCAGAGCAGTCCCACCGATGCCTACTTGGTGCTGTAGGCGTGATAGTAAAATGCTGTGGTCCACTGTGTCGAACGCAGCAGTTAAATCCAGCAACACAAGGATCACATGATCGCCCGAGTCACATGCCAGGAGGATGTCATTAAAAACTCTCAACAAAGCTGACTCTGTGCTATGGAGAGTTTTAAATCCAGACTGGAACACATCCATGATGTTATGTGCATCCAGGAAGGATTTTAACTGAGCATAAACAATTTTTTCCAAGATTTTTGACAGGAGGGGAAGCTTTGAGATGGGCCTAAAATTCCCCAACACAGTGGGATCAAGACAGGGTTTTTTTAACAGGGGCTGAACAACCGCATGTTTAAAATTGGCAGGGACTGCTCCAGATAACAGACTACTGTTAAAAAGGTTAAGAACCAAGTGTTTAAAACAAGGGAAAACCTCTTTAAAAAAGTGTGGTTGAAGAGCATCACATGGAGAACCAGAAGGTTTAATCTGAGTGACCATGTCCTCTAAAAATGACACAGTCACCGGCTCAAACTGATTGAAGGCAGCAGAGCAGGGGACACACACAGAGGGGTCAGAGTTTGGGCGTAAGATAGAAGCCCTTATAGAGGTAACCTTATCAATAAAAAACTGCATAAAATTATTGCACAACTGAGTGGATGCATCAAAACCAGGTGTCTGTGGAGAGTTAAGAAAAGAGTCAATAGTATTAAAAAGGACACGTGGATTGTGGCTGTGTGATGAGATCAAGTTAGAAAAATAGTCCTTTTTGGCTGCTTTAACTGTGTCTTGATAATTGCGCCAACAGTCTTTAAAAATTTGAAGGGATATCTGCAGCTTGTCCTTCCTCCACCTTCGTTCCGCTCGGCGACAGTCCTGTCTGACAGCTCGAGCCGTTCTGTTCTGAAGCCAGGGTTCACGTTTAAATCCAGGCTGTTTGGTCTTTAAAGGAGCCACAGTATCTAACACAGTCAGACAGGATGAGTGGAGCCAAGAGCTAAGATCCTCAGCATCAGTTGAGGAAGGTGGACAGAGCTGGCAGAAAACCTCAGTGAACTGTCCAGCAGTGGAGGAGTTGATAATCCGACAGCTCTGAGCAGGAGTGTGAGTTTTAACAGGGGCGTATGTAAGAAGAGTCTGGAACGTTATTGGCATATGATCAGAGATGATGGAATCATGAATTTCCAGATTAGATACAGGTAATCCCAAAGAGAGCACAAGATCGAGAGTGTGACCTTTATTGTGCGTTGGAGCAGATAGAGAAAGCACCAGATTAAAAGAGTCAATAAGAATTAAAAATTCTTTTACCAGAGGTTTGTCTGGGCAACAAACATGGATGTTGAAGTCGCCAACCAATTGGAGTCGGTCATATCCAGTCACTATCTCAGAAAGAAAGTCTGAAAAGTCACTAATAAAATCCTTATTATATTTGGGTGCACGGTAGATGATAGCACAGAGTGTGGGGTCAGAACGACCCACTTCAAAGGCTGTCAGCTCAAAGCTGGTGAAGTGATGCTGTTTAAAACACTCCAGTCCACCTCTTTGATTGAATACTTTATTAACAGTTTGTTAATGCTTAAAGGACAACACCCACCGTGACAGTAACAAATTCACCATATTGGACAATTACTGTAGTAGAATATGATGTCTATTTTCATTTTTGCATTTGGGCCAGGCGAGTATAAAAAAAAAACACACAAAAAACAACGGAGTCCCGGAAACATCCGGAAACACGGCCAAAGATTGCCGAAGTCCGGAGTGACGTAAATACAGGCTCCACTCAGAAGGCAGGAGTGAGTTTGCGATGGAGGCTTATGAGAGTGAGAGTTAAAACTGCAGTTAAACTAGTGTCCTACGTGGATGCGCGAGGTTCTAAATATTTCCTGGTGCAGTTGTGGGTACCGGACCAGCGCTCCATGTTTTTATTTATTTTTTAGAACTTTTTAATAAGATATAACACCGCTGCAGTTAAAGCTGTCGGCTACCTTTTTATTCTCTACTCCCGACCCCACCTCCCTCCCCTCACTTCAAGGTTCTGAGCTGAACTCTTCTCCTGCTCCAGTTCTCGTGGCACCGTTTGAAGCACCTGAAGGCTTCAGTTCTCTATTGTCCAAATACAGTAAAACAATCCATCAATCTATCCATCCATCTTTTATTAAAGGACATGACCCACCATGTTTTCAAATTGAATCGCCATTAATATTTAGTAGTTAATTAAATAATAAAACAGGAGCGTTTATTTATATTGCAGAGAAATAACGCTAAATGTGTTATTTCATGATTTATAGCAGTTTTTAGCAGGAGCTCCAGGAAAATCTGCCCCCCCTCCATATATGGGCATTGACGTCACTGAAGTATCCGCCTTGAATGCATGCGGAGTTATAACAAGCATGCATCAACGTAGCTTCATTATTTCTGACCAGAGTAGTTACGAATACAACTAATAAAAACGATGTGTTGCCTAGTTCTAACCCTTTAACCGCAGCGGTGTTATTTCTTATTAAAAAGTTCTAAAAAATAGATAAAAACATGGAGCGCTGGTCCTGAACCCACAACTGCACCAGGAAATATTTAGAGATCGCGCATCCACGTAGGACACTAGTTTAATTTGCTCGCTCGCGACAAATTCATTAGCCCCTTTCATAAGTCAAACCCGCGCTATTCCCTGCACAGACCAGTCTGGCTTTAATCCTCCTCGGGTCATTCATAAGACCACAGTTGAATGCGGGTAGGTCCCGCTCAAATAAACTTGTTCAGAAATCCAAAGCCAAAACATAACACAAAGCCCTCAGACACTTGTTACCATTATGGTCCTGTGTATTCAATTAATCTGAGTTCTCTCCTGATTGGATGCAGAAAATTCCCTTTCTAGTAAAGAGTTGTAGGGAACAAACTTTCCCTATTGAATAGGGGTGCACCGATAAATCGGCCCCAATTTCCTTAATTTTAGTAAATCGGAAATCGGCCGATACTCGCAAGAGAAACTGATTTTACCATTTTTTGGGGGTTTAACAACAATTGTCTGAACTTCATTTATATTTCAAAGCAATACCTCATGGCCAGTTAAACAAGTTTGTAAAGTTTCTAGTAAGGCTGGACGATATGGCCAAAACTTTTATCACGATATATTTCTTAATTTCGGTCGATAACAATATAATTCTATTATCGATATAAACAATATAAAAGTCTCAGGAAAACTACACACTATACAAATAAATTAATGTTCACCTTTTATTTGTATTTAGCTTTCAAAAAAACTGAAATCCCCATCAAATAAACATACTCAACTATGTCAATATTAATAGTTTTGACTTTACTATGTCAATATTAATAGTTTTGACTTTAAACAACAACTTTACTTAGTTAATTAAATACAATTTTGGGGTGTCGTTATTGATGAGAAGCTGACATGGAAATATCATGTAAATTATTTAATAGTAAAATCAATTGCATTACTGTATAAAGTAAGAGTTTTTAAATGACAAAGCTTTGTATATATTGTATAATGTAATGATTGTTCCATATTTAATCTATTGTACTGAAGTTTGGGAAAAAGCATGCAAATAATTACAAATTCAATTTTTATTTTATAAAAATAAAAAAGAGCTATAAGAATTATTAATAGGAAGTGCTATGGTCACCTAGCAAATATATTATTTCATCAGTTGAAATTATAAAATATTTATGATTTGATTGAACAGTTTTTGACAAGTCATGTATAAAGCTCATAAAAATATTACCCCTAAATATTCAATTAAAATTTGTTAAAAAGAGAGTCATTATAACCTTAAGAGAATGGAAATGTTTGTAAAACCTTCATTTAGAACTACGGTAGTCTGAAGGAGCCGAGTTGGTATGCTGATTGTTTTTGTTTTTTTTACTTTAAAAACAATAATTATTCATAATGAATTGTTTGTACAACTTGAAATGCAAATATAAACAGTATTAGTCATAAATGTGTACATATTTAACAAAAAACAAAGTTATATACAGTACATAATTTCCAATGAAATGCAGCCAATTTCTTAGAGGAGTATTTTGGACAAAACAATGGGGTGTTATAAAAAATACCATACGTCATTTGTGCCACCCGTAAAAACAATTTCTGTACAAAACAAGGCAGAGGGGCACATCAGAGTCCCTTTTTTTTTTTTGGGCCATGTTCTCTGCTCAGGGTCAGTCAGATGAATGTTCCACAATCTGGATCTGAATCTGCCTCATGTCATAATATTGGCTGGAAGGGACTCAGACATAATGTAGTTCTGTTTCCATTGATCCTGGATACTTGTCCAGGACACAAACATGTAAATAAGGAGACCAAAACTTTTATACAAATCTTCAATGTCCGTCAATTTTTTTTATTTTAAGTTTCTTTATTTTTTTGCTTCCTTCTTGTTGGTGCGGCTGCAGATTGTCCAGACTGGGTCAGAGCAAAAAACAATAAAAAGGTTATTTTGGCCTCTGGAAGACCTCTGGCATTGTGTGTGTGCTTGGAACCCGTTTAATTCAGAGTATGGTATACGTCCACATCTTTCTCTGTTTTCCAGAGCTCAGAATTGATTCTTGGTTCTGTTGGCTCAGCCAGAGGGGTTCTGGACCAGGTGTGCATCCCTTTGCACAAAGTCAGACCTCCTAGTTATGTTTGATGCACTCTTCCTCGCTTTCCTCTTCTGCAATAAATCATGATTGCCCTCTTCATCAACAAAATCCTCACGGTCTATCTCAGACTCCATTTTTCTCCTTCATCAGTCTTCACAATCCTCTTCTCTGTCTGAGAGGTTCGATCTCTGTGGTTCCGTCCTCCTCTGGGTCAGCAGCGCTGTCGTCCTCACGTTCAAAAATCACCTCATAGTTTTGACACTAATACACTAAAACTGACTAAACACTAAACTCACTAAGCTACACCATAACTTTACAATCCAAACAAGCTAAATATCACTAATCTCTCAAACCTCATGACTCACTCCCGCTCTCGCTGCAAATTCATTGTGCCAAACTCCATTCAGCTTCCACTTCTTCTTCCAGTAATTTTTTTTTTTGACGTTTGACAAATAACGTGTAGGCTCTGTCAGAAAGGAGGGGAGAGCTATTTATCTGTTCGGTGGGGGCAGGAGGTGAAAGTGGAGGGTGATGGGGGTGTTTTGTTCCTGAGACAAGTCTTTGCCGCAGCCTCTCGCTCTAACGCACTTCAGATGACTGTTTTCAGAAAAGGATGTGACGTAGATTGGTGGTTCCCAAACTTTGTTCAGATGTGTACCCCTTCAGACATCTGCCCTCTGGCCAAGTACCCTCCCTTTAAAATGTGTTTGTAAACACGTCACATATCAAATAAAATCTTAAACAACTGTTAATTTTTTTCCGCACCACATATTTATTAATAAATGTCAGCATTAACAAGCAACACATTTATACTGTAGGCTGAATTATCCAAATATTTAGCCTGTGTAGAATGCTGAAAAACATTTAGGGTGTGATAACCAATAGTTATTGAACATACTGTGCATTTAATTAAACTGACCAAAGGTTTAATGAGAAGGGTGTGCTTGGAAGGATGCACACAACTCTGTTATGTTTAGCTTAATCTGAGACAGTCTTGTCTTAAATCATTCTCAACACAAAGTCTTGCTCTGTACTGTATTCTGTTTTCATATTAGTCAGAATCCACTTTCACACAAGTACTGTATGTTGTAGCAAAGAGCATCAAAATCTTTATAGCACATTTGGCCAGTGCAGGCTGTTCTGTGCGCAGTCCGATCCAGAAACCCAGCAACGGCTTCAGATGTTTTAGCAGCCTCGACAAGAAGTTGAGCGAAGGCTGCTTTGATGAACAGGTGTTCCTGCACCCTTCTACTTCGCAAGTGCAATGATTTTACTTAGTGCAATGAATTTTCTGAACATTAGATGATAGCATTTAAACGTGTACCGGTACCATTTGTTTATGTGAGATGGGGCCTCAGTCTATTTATGTGCAGGTCTAGTCTGGCTGTTTTCACACACACACACGCACACACACACACACACACACACACAAAAAAAACGCATTCATTTATTTATTACTGTATTATTATTTTTATTTTATTTTTACAAATTTTCTCCCTTACACCCTACATCCCTCTTGCGTACCCCCATGGTTACGAGTACCCCACTTTGGGAACCACTGACGTAGATTTATCATAACTCTGGTTTTACTTGGCCTAGCAACACTTTTTTTAAACTGATGTGTAGTTTAAGGTCTGTATTTTTGACATCAATTAAAATAGAGTCTCTGAGATGCTGCTTTTCCCACTAGAGTGACTTGAATCGTTCAAGTAACTGATGCCCCGGGGCGTTGATTGACTCGGGAAGAAAAACATTTTTTGTCAGTCAATGTAAGCGGCATCGGACACTTGAGTAGGTGACAAAATCGCTGCCCGCCTCCTGTTACTGAGAAGAGTGCACATCTTCATTTCACAAGAGACGAACAGACAAACTTCTAATTTGAGTCTACAAAACTGTACCACCCATGAAGCCAGCATTTCACTGGGTTGCTACTGTTGGGGACTGGCTCTAGCTAGAGACTCAAAATTGTGGAAACTGTTCTGTAGTCAGATGTATCAATATTATTTTTGAAAACCATAAATGCCTAACCTTTGTACTAGAAATGATAGGAACCATGCCATTCTGTTTGTCTGTTGTTCCTTTCTGTCCTCTCAAACACAGCTGGTCAAAGCAGATGGCCGCTTGTCCTGAACCTGGTTCTGCTGGAGGTTTCTTCCTGTTAAAGGGAGTTTTTCCTTTCCACTGTCTCCTTTGTGCTTGCTCAGGATGGGAGACTGTGATGAAGTGAAGATTCATTGCAATCTGCTGGCGTCCTTAGATGGATAACTTTTTATTAATGAGCTTTTTTTAAATACAGTATATTAATGTTTGTGTTCAGTGCCCTGAGACAACTTCTGTTGTGACTTGGCACTATATAAATACAGCTGGTCCCCCGACTTACGAGCACATCGACATACGAGGTTCCGGACTTACGAGCTCACTAACGAACAGTAAAGTTGTACAGAACATACAGCACCGGTATGTGTTTTTAGATGAAAGTGTGTTAGCTAACTGTTTGTAAACAAGTTTCTGAGCATGTTTATGAACTAGTATGTACGTTTGTGTTGAAAAACGAGTGTTTGTAGTAGCGCTAGCATAAATTTTCCGACTTACGACCAAAAATCCGGACTTACGAGCGACACGTGTTTCGTGTTCCGACATACGAGATTTCGTCTTACGAGCACCTCGCAGGAACGGAACTCGCTCGTAAGTCGGGGACTACCTGTAAACTGAATTGAATTCAATTGAACCATTCAGCTTATACTAATGCCTCTTTTCCACCGCTCGGCTCGGCTCGGGTTGGATCGGCTCAGGTCGGCTCAGTTCGGGTCGGGTCACATCTATGTTCTGTTTCCACAGCTTTTTTGTACCCCTTCTGTGGGCGGGGTCCAGAATCCTACTCGTCTTACCACATGGTGGCAGTAGTGTTCCTCAAGCTATTTACTACAGTACTAGCCACCACTAGAAGAAGAACACAATAAAGACTTTGTTTCACATATTATCAATTCTATCAAAAACCACAAAGCTGATATTTTTCAAAAAAATCTAGTGTGATCACAACATGTTCATATACGAAATGTATCCTGTTGGAGTTATTTGAAATAAAATTCAATGTTTTATAGACATAAATGTGTCAACCTACGTCCATTATTTTCTACTTTGTTTCACATATTATCAATTCTATCAAAAACCACAAAGCTGATATTTTTCAAAAAAATCTAGTGTGATCACATCATGTTCATATACGAAATGTATCCTGTTGGAGTTATTTGAAATAAAATTCAATGTTTTATAGACATAAATGTGTCAACCTACGTCCATTATTTTCTACTTTGTTTCACATATTATCAATTCTATCAAAAACCACAAAGCTGATATTTTTCAAAAAAATCTAGTGTGATCACATCATGTTCATATACGAAATGTATCCTGTTGGAGTTATTTGAAATAAAATTCAATGTTTTATAGACATAAATGTGTCAACCTACGTCCATTATTTTCTACTTTGTTTCACATATTATCAATTCTATCAAAAACCACAAAGCTGATATTTTTCAAAAAAATCTAGTGTGATCACAACATATTCATACACGAAATGTATCCTGTTGGAGTTATTTGAAATAAAATTCGAATTTTTATAATTTATTTTCGTTGTGCAAACACAGGTTTTGGAAAAAGTCAAAGCGAAACTACTTTAAATGCAGCACATTTGACCATACGTGACAATATTAAAGCGTGGTTAAGCTCAGGAGCCCTCGTACTATTAAAGTCAGCTATGAAATATATTTTATATCTGTTCATTGAGCTACATTTAAAGACATAAAGCCGCCCGCGCGCCGCGTGTTACTCGTGGCGAAACTACTTTTTAAAATCGTGCAGTTTTGAGCAGTACGTGATTTTATTAAGGACACGTTCAGCTGAAGACCCATCTTTGCTATAAATTTAAAAAATAACAATTGTTTTTACCGTGTTATTCATGTAAAAGTCCTGCCGTGGTAGCTTCCCTCGCTTCCGTAAAAACAGCTCTCGTCTCCTCCTCCCTCCTTCCGGAGCGGGTGAGCTCGCTTCAGTACACCTCTGAAAGCAGCCCGAAAATCTCAGGAAATCTCGCGCGGCTCCGCTCGGAATAGCCGGTGGGAAAGGATGAAAGGGGGTCTCTGCGACGCACATATGACGTAACATCCGACCCGAGCCGACCGGTGGAAAAGGGGCATTTAGCCTACAGTTCAAAAGCATGCTTCTCTAATGGTATGGGGGTGCATTAGCACCTATGGCATTGGCAGTTTACACATCAGGAAATGAACAAAATGCAGTAAAATGGATACAGATTTTAGAAGAAGATATGCTTCCACCCAGTAAACCATTTTTCCCTGAGGGAAGTCAGGGCTCTGCTGAGGTGTTGCTACCAGTACATTCTAAACTTAAAATGTAAAAAATGGTGCATTCTTTTAGTTTCAAAATTCCACAGTCTTACCGTGTTCCTTTGTGAATAAAACAGATGAATGAAATGTCCAATTTATGTGCTTTTTCCACAGCATCCTAGTTTTTGGGGGGAAATCTGGGTTTTATTTGTAAATGGTAAATGGAGCTTATTTATATAGCGCTTTCCAGCCCCCTGTGAGGGGCCCCAAAGCGCTTTACAATACCAACCATCCACCCATTCATACACACATTCATACACCGGTAGCGGTAGACTGACATGCAAGGCGCTTTCCAGTCCTACCGGGAGCAACTCGGGGTTAAGTGTCTTGCCCAGGGACACGACGACACATGCTGTGGGGAACCGGGATTCGAACCTCCAACCTTCCGATCGGAGGACGACTGCCATTACCACTACGCCACGGCCTCCCCTCATTTGTAAAGGTCTAACTTGTGACTATTTGACATGCAATTATTCCATTTATAGAAAGGTTGGGTTGTATTACAGGAATATTTAAAACTAGCAATGGTATTAGTTTTGAAATGTTTAAAAATAAAAACATGCCACAATGCATTTGTTTTATTAGTGCACCCTTTAATGATGATTGGTGCTGCATTGCAAGACGGCAGCAGTCAATGCAAAGGCTGAAAATATGAAGGAAGTGGCATGAGCTCATCTCAAATAACAGCTATTGTTTAGAGTCATGTGATAAATGTATACAGTATATTAAAAAAAGATGCAGCAGAGCAGCCAAAGCACAACATGGAGGAACAAACAAAAGCAGACTTGACTGGTTCCTGCCTGTGATCCATAAAGACGGTGAACCCTTCATAATAATTACTGTGTGTTTCACCTTTAATAGAAAACATTAGATGTATTCCTCATTGGTAAAACTGTAACAACTAAAAACACCTTCACATCAGGTTCTCAGCTCTATAGAAGTTTGCAAACCCTCTGTGTCCTCTGCTCACATCTGATCAGAGCATACAAGCAAAAATATAACTTTAGATGCAACGTGGCAGTTTTATAACAGAAATACCGTTTTGCATCATCCGTTCATTCAATTTGTTTGTGTGATGCAACAGAAACAAAGAAATGCTACAGACACAGACAGATAGAAAAGGTCTTAAATTAGAGTGAAAGAAAAACCGGTTCTACAACATAAAAAGACTAAACAATTTGTATATACCGGTACTGGTTTATTTTTTTTTGAGAATGTAGCTTAAGGAGTGAAGATATTATTAAAATAGCATTCTGTGTTTTGGTATAAAACCAGTTATTCCACATTATTTCATGTGTTGTAAAGAGAAATAAAAATCTACCATAAGAAGGGGGATTTAACTATTCAAAAAGTGGATTTATTCATAATTGCCCACAGTGCTTTGTTTGCATTTTGTTGTGATTTTTGCTGCCTAAACAAGGCACATTTTTTAAATATTTCAAATCATGTTCTAATCTACAGAGCTTTGGAGGAAGCTGAAAATGAAAGCTGAATCCGTCTGACTGTGTAGCAGATGTTCCTTGTGTAGTCTGCAGTGTACAGCCGGCTGCCGCATAAATCTGCTCCAGCGTGCTTCCCTCTCTACTTACTTCAGGACTTAAGACACATTTGCTCATTAGAATCCAAATGCAAGCAGATCTTTGAAAAAAAAAATATTTAGTAGAAGTTTTACCTCCTTAAGATTAATGCTCAACATTTACATTGCTTCAAACAGCGTCTTTCTCCATGTAGCAGTTGATACATTATTAAAATGTTCAATAAACATGGGCTTCAGTGATTCAACAGAATTTCACATTCATAAACTAGATTTATTTTTGATAATTATACCCGAGGTTCGTTCAAGGTTCTGCATGTGACCTGTAAATGAATGTACCTGTCCGAAGCTGGCCAAGGAGTCCTGGGGGCCCTGCTGCTGTTGATCTCGTCTTCCATCCTCCAGTGAATAGACGGTCCCATCGGTGTCCTGTACCCCTTCATCTTTCACCACCACTCCCTCGCCTCCAAGCACCTGGAATAAGAAAAGTCCATGTCAAAGCCAGCATGCAACTGAAGTCAGAGCAGAACGCCTGTAGAAGCACACGGCATTAACCCAGCAACAGTCCATTGAAGGAGGTTCCAACAGGAGCAGTGACCTACAGTTAATATGCAGAAGTCCATAGATTATCGACAGGGATGGGACAGCTGAAGATGAGACGACAGATTCAATTTTGCAAAGTGCAGAAACATCTCAGCAGTATACGCCAATGCAGTGTGAGAAGAGGGAAAAGCATATAAAGACAGAAATGGAAAATGTTGCAGCTCTGCATGCCTGAAAGCTGTAACCATAGCAACCCTTCCCCTTATCCCCCTACCTGGAGTCTGAGCGGCTGCCTCTGCTTGCGGCTGTGGCTCGCCCCCCTGTCTCTGTCTCCATCTCTTCCTCGCTCTCTCCCGTCCAAGTCCTCCTCCTCGCTGTATCGGTCTATCCCTACGAGGTCGTCAGAGAGGTCAGTCGTGTTGCCACGGAGGCCGTCCCTGCCGATGCTATCCACACTGGCCACACCGGAGTTGCAGCCCGCCGAGAGGTTCCCTGTGTTACTAGTGCTGGCGCCGTTGGCCGTCTGGGCCAGGAGGTCTCGGAGCTTGTACCGTACATCCTGAGTACAGCTGGAGCTCGGCTTCATGAGGATGGAGCCGGGCCCTGCGCCCATCCCGTCACCGCCACCACACATGGAGCCGGGCCCCATGTCGCCAAGCGCCATCAGACTTACAGTGCTATTTTGATCCATGGGTCCTGGGCCGCTCTCACTGACACTGACGCTGGCACCCCCCAACCCCCCTCCCATGTTGCCACCACCACATTCAGCCATGAAACTAGAGAAGTTTGCGTAAGCTCCTCCACCGCCAGCACTACTGACTGAGCAGCTTCCACTGCTGCCACTCTCTCTACCTTTGCCCATGGCACGTTCCTCTTGTTTTGGGAGAACCCCTCCAAGCATCCCCCCTCCTGCTCCGGCCCCTGCAGCTGCTGCTGCCGCTGCCGCAGCAGCTGCACTCGCTGCCCCTGCCGCTGCCTTCCTCTGAGAGATGATCTGGGTACACTCATCAATGACCGTCTTGATCTGCAAGATGCTGGCCGCTGTGAGGATGCAGAGGGCCTGCGACTGCAGCACGACCAGGGAGCCGCTGTACATGAAATCCACAAGCTGCTTCACAGTTTCAGCAGGCACCAGCGGCGGCACAGAGATTTCAGAGTGACCCAGCAGCAGCTTGTCCTGGAAGAAGGGGCTGCCAGCCGCCAGGACGCAGGCGTGGGCACGCAGCGAGGCATCGTGGATCCGCACGGTCACATCACAGAAGAGGCCTTCGCGCCGTTGGGTGCGCAGGGCTTCAAGAACCGACTGGCTGGAATTGTGCAGATGGATGTAGTGCACGGTTTCTGTGCCGGAAACCATGGCAGGAGGGGGCGAGTCACTGGGGACGGGGTGGGAGTGGGGAGCAAGGTGCCTGGGGTTCTGCGTCAGCTTGAGGTGTGAGGTGGACCGGCAGAGAAACGGTGCATGTGTGTGCAGCGTGTCCGAGAGCTGCCTGGGGTTCTGACGTCACCGCTTTCACCAGCTTCACAGCACCTGTGAAAACAGGGAAGAAAATTATTCTCAGCACACCAATCACTTGTTGACATGTCAGCACATCATAATGTCAATAAATCAATTAATGCAACATGCCAGACACTCCTGCTTCCTCTGTGACAGTGTTTGTTGTTATTCTGCAACATCTGGCTCGAGACAGCTTTGAACCAACGTCCTTCCGTTTGTCTGTCTGTCCAGATTCATCTCACTACAGCAGCAGAGGTGATGATCATCAGATGATGATCATCAGATGAGTCGCATCATCAACACCTGGTTCAAGTGACTGCACGCGCTCTGTGCACGCGTCCAGTCACTGGCTCTGGTCAGTTCTGCTCAGTAGGTGTCCGCTAACGCAAAACAGACATTTTTACTTTTAACTGTGTGAAGGAGGGCGCCAGGACTCAGGTAGTAGGTGCTAACAAATTAATCCATGTCGTTAATGAAGTCTGTGAAGGTTTATTACATGCATTTTTTTTTTTTACGAACCAACGTTTGCGCCACGAGCAAACAGGTTAACAGGCTAACGTCAGCTAGCGTTAGCTGTTGACGTTAGCCCGTTGAGGTACGGCGCGAAAAAAATGAACGACATGTTACCACTTACTGCGAATTAAGGCTGGCTTTCCACTGAAACACGGATGAACGTGTTTTCTACAGAAACACGACTGCCACAGCGTCACCCAGCGAGCTCGCCCCCACGCGCAAACGATGCTAACCGAGCTAACTGGTAGCTAGCTCAAACTGCCAAAGATCCAAGTAATAAAACTAGCATGACAGCAGCTAACAGGCTACATGTTGTGTTCGGAGCGAGCCACACTCATGTTTAACACATGATGTCACTGTCCAGCACTTACCTGTGACATGTGCAGTGACAGTTGGTGTGATGGATGCAGCAGGAGCCTCATGCACAGCTCCAACACACACTCATATGCACACACACACACATGCAGCTACACACGAGTTTTCTCTCCCATGCAACACCACCCAAATCTCCTCTGCAGCACTTCGCTCACATTCCCAATGAAGTAGAGCAAATGCGGGTTTTCACAAGCCGACACCACCCACAGCTGAAACAAGATGCACACACACCACCCACACACACCTTCAAGACACGGCTCGTTGTGTACAAGCCAGTCCATTGTTTTGTCTGAGAGTAATTTAGAAAGCTCAAACAGAATGCATTAATTCATGAGCTTAAGAAGCAAAATAAATATTCAAATGTAAATGCTGCTGTTCTATTTTGTTTCTGTTCCTTGTGTTTGAATCTAAAGCACACACGCCATTGAAAGAGGATTTATCAACATTTTCCACAAAATCCATAATGTTTAAAATAAATGCTTTGTGTTATATTGTTTGCTGGAGTTTTAGATCGACCATGGTGAGAAATCAGTTTTAGCCACTTTGATAAAAGCTTGGGGGGAATAAACAAAACATTCTTCTTAACCTCATGTTAACAAACTGCCAATGTTTCATGTGTTGTGTATGACTGTCTGCTACTACCACGCCAAATGTTACTGTTCCATTTTGAAAATCCAGTTGCTCCCATATGTAAAAAGAATAAAAAAATTAAATTTAATAAATAAATATATATATACAGGTTGTCCCCGACTTACGAGCGAGTTCCGTTCCTACAAATCGCTCGACGAAAATTCGTATGTCGGAACCCGAAACACGTGTCGCTCGTAAGTCGTAAGTCCGGATTTTGGGGGCGTAAGTCGGAAAATGTATGCTAGTGTAGCACTAGCAGTTTGATGTTACACTACATTGTCAAGTGTAAGGTTATTCCGGTGGGGAAATTATATGAGCACCGGCAGCTTTTATTTTGGAAAGACGACAGATCCATTTCCAAAACAGC
>JBBPBX010081650.1:0-10405 GCA_038048925.1 Garcialebias charrua | reverse complement strand
CCAACTCTAAAACTAAAACTAAAACACTAAACATTTAATGAACATAATACTGTCCTGAGTTTTTGCATACTAGTATAAAAAAAGTATAAAAAGTATAACTATAAAATAAACTAAAGGTTCTAGCATTGACATTTGCAAAGTGGCAAAGCAGCATATGAGTTAATGTACACAGTATATGTATGAGGTAGTAGTTGATGTTGTTATAGAGGCAAAAGTGGCATATGCAGTAAGGCACATTGGGCATCCTTAAATAAGGCTGGTCAGAGAATACTGTATATGTATCAGCAGTGGTGTAGATATAAAAGTAGTGTAAATGTAAACAGTAGTAATAAATGTAAGCAGTAGTAATAAATGTAACAGTAGTAATAAATGTAAACAGTATTAATAAATGTAAACATTGAATGTAACCAGTAGTATGTAAACAGAGAATGTAAACAGTATTATGACTATAGGCAGTGATGTAATACAAACAGTGCAAATATGAGAAGTAGTGCAAACTGAATGAGCACATGACCGAGAGTTTAGTGAATAACCCGTTTGATGACACAGAGTCCAGTGTTAAAATCTTTGTGTTGTGTGGTAATGTGTGAGAAAGTTTTTTGTGTTAAGGCAGTTCAAATGGGAGGGGGCAGAGCAGGCAGAGTGTTTAGCATCCTGACTGCCTGATGAACAGAGCTGTCTCTCAGTCTGCTGGTTCGAGCCTGGAGACTTCTCAGTCTCCTCCCTGATGGCAGCAGTCTGAAGCAGCTGTGTAGTGGGTGTGTGGGATCACCTGCCATGCAGAGGGCTTTGTGTTTAAAGGTGAAGCCTTCGGGTCACAGAGACCGGACGGTTTTGTTTAGAAACTCAGAGACAGTCTCATGAGCAGGGCTCCAGCTTTATCTATCTTGTTCCTAAACATTTCCCTCTGCTGCTGGCTGTAACCTTGGTCCTGATAAGACAAGTGAACTCCTCTCTTTGTTCCTGCTTTAAGTTCTAACTGTGCGAGAACGCTTCAGAGTTTGCGGGGAATTTTCAAAGAGATGTGAACCTTTCCCAAGAGCTGGGTACGTTTTGGTCAAGAGCTAACGACCTGCGTCTTCAGCTAAGGACTGATAACAGGCTGTTATGAGTCCACCTCGAACGAGCGTTTGTTATTCCTTCCTGGAATAAATTATCTTGAGCCAAGAAACCACGACTGCCACGACTTTTGCCGATGAAAGCGAGTATCACCGACACCGACAAGGTAAACACGCGTGGAGTCCAGCTTGGACTTGCGGGACCGACGACTCGTCAGTCTAAAGTTGACCACAGCTCTTTACCAGAACCAAGGCGGACGTCTTAAGGTAAAGGAGCAGCTGTTTGCTTGCTGGAGGTGTGATGATATCTTAGCTGGACGCGTACGGAAGAGTGTCATCTGGTTTCATAAATGCAAGATAAATTTCCTCTCTTAACCTCCCAATTCTTCTTAAATCTTTCCTCCTACTTTTTCCCCTCTCAATCTAAGCTGGAAACTATTTTAAGTTTAAAGAGCCCACAGACTAAATATGTTAACATCCAATATTGAAGTCTGTTGTGTTGAATTTAAGTGTACTGACGCATCGTCAAAAGGTAAAGCTGTTTACAAACGTACCTGGGATTTAGCCGAAGTCGGATGGAAAGTGTCATCTCTGGTTACACTCGAGATAAATAACTTAATCTCTCCAACCTCTTATTCCAGATGTAGTGGACATGACCATGTTCACTTTATTACATCTGTGTACTTTTGAACTGTCCAGTGATGACCTTTACTGACCTCTCAGTAAAGCAAGACATTTACTACAAAATCATTCATTTAGCTGTAATCTGATAAATATAGTCACCAAAAGAGACTATTTCTATCTTTGATTTTAGGCTGATGTGATCAAAAGAATAACTTTTGTCATTTTCATGATGTGTGCTTTTAAGCTGTGTCATTCTGTAAGAGTTAAACTGTGTTCACTGCTGTGTTTAAAGGTGAAGCCTTCGGGTCACAGAGACCGGACGGTTTAGTTTAAAGATCAGAGACAGTTCAAGGTTTCCTTTCGTGTTGGACCCCATCCCCAAGGACTGGCGATGGCTTCCAAAAGGGGGGAGATGTAGTGGACATGACCATGTTCACTTTATTACATCTGTGTACTTTTGAACTGTCCAGTGATGACCTTTACTGACCTCTCAGTAAAGCAAGACATTTACTACAAAATCATTCATTTAGCTGTAATCTGATAAATATAGTCACCAAAAGAGACTATTTCTATCTTTGATTTTAGGCTGATGTGATCAAAAGAATAACTTTTGTCATTTTCATGATGTGTGCTTTTAAGCTGTGTCATTCTGTAAGAGTTAAACTGTGTTCACTGCTGTGTTTAAAGGTGAAGCCTTCGGGTCACAGAGACCGGACGGTTTTGTTTAGAAACTCAGAGACAGTCTCATGAGCAGGGCTCCAGCTTTATCTATCTTTTTCCTAAACATTTCTCTCTGCTGCTGGCTGTAACCTTGGGTCCTGATAAGACAAGTGAACTCCTCTCTTTGTTCCTGCTTTAAGTTCTAACTGTGCGAGAACGCTTCAGAGTTTGCGGGGAATTTTCAAAGAGATGTGAACCTTTCCCAAGAGCTGGGTACGTTTTGGTCAAGAGCTAACGACCTGCGTCTTCAGCTAAGGACTGATAACAGGCTGTTATGAGTCCACCTCGAACGAGCGTTTGTTATTCCTTCCTGGAATAAATTATCTTGAGCCAAGAAACCACGACTGCCACGACTTTTGCCGATGAAAGCGAGTATCACCGACACCGACAAGGTAAACACGCGTGGAGTCCAGCTTGGACTTGCGGGACCGACGACTCGTCAGTCTAAAGTTGACCACAGCTCTTTACCAGAACCAAGGCGGACGTCTTAAGGTAAAGGAGCAGCTGTTTGCTTGCTGGAGGTGTGATGATATCTTAGCTGGACGCGTACGGAAGAGTGTCATCTGGTTTCATAAATGCAAGATAAATTTCCTCTCTTAACCTCCCAATTCTTCTTAAATCTTTCCTCCTACTTTTTCCCCTCTCAATCTAAGCTGGAAACTATTTTAAGTTTAAAGAGCCCACAGACTAAATATGTTAACATCCAATATTGAAGTCTGTTGTGTTGAATTTAAGTGTACTGACGCATCGTCAAAAGGTAAAGCTGTTTACAAACGTACCTGGGATTTAGCCGAAGTCGGATGGAAAGTGTCATCTCTGGTTACACTCGAGATAAATAACTTAATCTCTCCAACCTCTTATTCCAGATGTAGTGGACATGACCATGTTCACTTTATTACATCTGTGTACTTTTGAACTGTCCAGTGATGACCTTTACTGACCTCTCAGTAAAGCAAGACATTTACTACAAAATCATTCATTTAGCTGTAATCTGATAAATATAGTCACCAAAAGAGACTATTTCTATCTTTGATTTTAGGCTGATGTGATCAAAAGAATAACTTTTGTCATTTTCATGATGTGTGCTTTTAAGCTGTGTCATTCTGTAAGAGTTAAACTGTGTTCACTGCTGTGTTTAAAGGTGAAGCCTTCGGGTCACAGAGACCGGACGGTTTAGTTTAAAGATCAGAGACAGTTCAAGGTTTCCTTTCGTGTTGGACCCCATCCCCAAGGACTGGCGATGGCTTCCAAAAGGGGGGAGATGTAGTGGACATGACCATGTTCACTTTATTACATCTGTGTACTTTTGAACTGTCCAGTGATGACCTTTACTGACCTCTCAGTAAAGCAAGACATTTACTACAAAATCATTCATTTAGCTATAATCTGATAAATATAGTCACCAAAAGAGACTATTTCTATCTTTGATTTTAGGCTGATGTGATCAAAAGAATAACTTTTGTCATTTTCATGATGTGTGCTTTTAAGCTGTGTCATTCTGTAAGAGTTAAACTGTGTTCACTGCTGTGTTTAAAGGTGAAGCCTTCGGGTCACAGAGACCGGACGGTTTTGTTTAGAAACTCAGAGACAGTCTCATGAGCAGGGCTCCAGCTTTATCTATCTTTTCCTAAACATTTCCCTCTGCTGCTGGCTGTAACCTTGGTCCTGATAAGACAAGTGAACTCCTCTCTTTGTTCCTGCTTTAAGTTCTAACTGTGCGAGAACGCTTCAGAGTTTGCGGGGAATTTTCAAAGAGATGTGAACCTTTCCCAAGAGCTGGGTACGTTTTGGTCAAGAGCTAACGACCTGCGTCTTCAGCTAAGGACTGATAACAGGCTGTTATGAGTCCACCTCGAACGAGCGTTTGTTATTCCTTCCTGGAATAAATTATCTTGAGCCAAGAAACCACGACTGCCACGACTTTTGCCGATGAAAGCGAGTATCACCGACACCGACAAGGTAAACACGCGTGGAGTCCAGCTTGGACTTGCGGGACCGACGACTCGTCAGTCTAAAGTTGACCACAGCTCTTTACCAGAACCAAGGCGGACGTCTTAAGGTAAAGGAGCAGCTGTTTGCTTGCTGGAGGTGTGATGATATCTTAGCTGGACGCGTACGGAAGAGTGTCATCTGGTTTCATAAATGCAAGATAAATTTCCTCTCTTAACCTCCCAATTCTTCTTAAATCTTTCCTCCTACTTTTTCCCCTCTCAATCTAAGCTGGAAACTATTTTAAGTTTAAAGAGCCCACAGACTAAATATGTTAACATCCAATATTGAAGTCTGTTGTGTTGAATTTAAGTGTGCTGACGTTTTAATTGAAAGAAAGTGAAATCATGTCAATCAAGTGTAATGGTGTTAATTTAGTTGATTTATTTTAAATAAATGGTAGTGTCTCTTTGCATATCAACTAAGTTAACGTCTTTGTCACTTAATGGCTTTGTTTATTTATCCATCATAAAGATCACAGAAATATTGGGTAAACTGAAAAAGAACAGAATCCGTGAATTTACTATTCAATCTGAATAAGTAGATTAATTAAGGATAAAGAGGTCAGTATTAAACTGACCCCCTCTAACCCCTTACACAACTTTCACTGGAGCGGTTTGCAGCCGAGTGTGATGCGGCCGGGATGAGGATCAGTTCCTCCAAATCCGAGGCCATGGTCTTGAGCCGGAAAAGGGTAGCATGCCCTCTCCGGGTCGGGGAGGAGGTCCTGCCCCAAGTGGAGGAGTTTAAGTATCTCGGGATCTTGTTCACGAATGAGGGAAAACTGGAGCGTGAGATCGATAGGCGGATAGGTGCAGCGTCCGCAGTGAAGCGGGCGCTGTACCGGTCTGTCGTGGTGAAGAGAGAGCTGAGTCAAAAGGCAAAGCTCTCAATTTACCGATCGATCTACGTTCCCACCCTCATCTATGGTCATGAGCTTTGGGTTATGACCGAAAGAACAAGATCTCGGATACAAGCGGCTGAAATGAGTTTTCTCCGCAGGGTGTCTGGACTCTCCCTTAGAGATAGGGTGAGAAGCTCAGTCATCCGGGAGGGACTCGGAGTAGAGCCGCTGCTTCTCCACATCGAGAGGAGCCAGTTGAGGTGGCTCGGGCATCTGGTTAGGATGCCTCCTGGACGCCTCCCTGGTGAGGTGTTCCGGGCATGTCCCACCGGGAGGAGACCCAGAGGAAGACCCAGGACACGCTGGAGGGACTATGTTTCTCGGCTGGCCTGGGAACGCCTTGGGATTCCCCCAGAGGAGCTGCTCCAAGTGGCTGGGGAGAGGGAAGTCTGGGCCTCCCTACTTAGGCTGCTACCCCCACGACCCGACCCCGGATAAGCGGAAGAAGATGGATGGATGGATAGTCTGCTAACATATAAGAAAGCTCTCCATAAAACTAGAACTTTAAATTACTCATCTTTAATACCGTATTCTTCTTCTTCTTCTTCTTTCGGCTTTTCCCTGCGTTAGGGGTCACCACAGCGATCTAGTCGCACGAAGATTTGGCAGTTGTTTTTACGCCGGATGCCCTTCCTGACACAACCACAGGCCACCGAGCAACCACAGCCCTCTGTGTGGAGTAGAGAGCTGCCAGGGTCCTGATGAGAGTGCGTAAGTATGAACACATCACTCCTGTACTGCGTTCACTACACTGGCTTCCTGTTTCTGCCCGGATCACATACAAAATTTATCTGCTCACCTTCCAGTGCCTGTACGGTAATGCACCATCCTATTTAAAAGAACTTCTCACTCCTCACTGTCCTTCCCGCACTCTCCGCTCTTCCAACACCCATCTTCTTCTCACTCCCAGGTCTCGGTCTCGCACAATGGGAGACCGGGCTTTCTCCTGCGCTGCCCCTCGGCTGTGGAACGCCCTGCCCTCATATCTGAGGGCCCCACAGACCGTGACATGTTTTAAAAAAAGTCTTAAAACCTTTCTTTTTATCCAGTTTTTTAAATAATTAATTGTGCTTTTGTTTTTTATTGCACCCAGTTTTTTGAGTATTTTATCTGCATTTTGTGAATTTTAAATTTTTGATGCAATCATCTGTGAGGCTCCATCCTCTTGGTTGTTCCTTTTCTTTGTTGCATTTATGGTTGATTTTTATCTTGATTTTATTTTTCATTGTAGCACTTTGAGATCTGTTTGATGTAAAGTGCGTTATAAATAAAAGTTATTATTATTATTATATCTAGGGTTCCCGGGGGAGCAGATGGTGTGGGTTAAGGGCCTTGCTCAAGGGCCCAGAGTGGGGCAGATGAGGGTGGACCGACTTTAATACCGTATTCGTCGGAGGAAAATACGCACCTGTGTATAATACGCTTTGTCCAATTATTGCCATTAAACCAGAAAAAAAACGTAGATAATACGTTTCAGTGTTTAATACACATCTATTATGTGTCACCGCTACGCGACGCGTCAGCGCCTCGTTTGCCCTACTTAAAATGGCGGCGACAGAAGTGGGCGAGCACCGAAGAACTTCACAAGGAAACACGGTAAAAACAATTATTTCTTTGCGAGAAAAAAATATATTTCTTAGTTGACTTCATAGCAGACGGGCTCCTGAGCTGAACCAAACTAACGAAATGTTCAAGTCAGCTGGATTTTTTAAAAAAGTTCACCGATTTTTATGCAGGCGCCAGGCGGGTCAGACCGGACGCTTTCTTTCTTTAAAGGTAGCTAAATAAACGCTTAAAAAATATATTTCTTAGCTGACTTCCTAGCAGACGGGCTCCTGAGCTGAACCAAACTAACAAAATGTTCAAATCAGCTGGATTTTTTTTTAAAGTTCGCCGATTTTTATGCAGGCGCCAGGCAGGCCAGACCGGACGCTTTCTTTCTTTAAATTTAGCTTAATAAACGCTTTAAAAATATATTTCTTAGCTGACTTTATAGCAAACGGTCTCCTGAGCTTAACCAAATGTGAAATCAGCTGGTCTGAGCTGGATTTTAAAAAATAGTTTGCCGATTTGCAAACAGGTGGTTCGGACGCTTTATTTCTTTAAATTTAGCTAAATAAACAATAAAAAAATATATTTCTTAGCTGACTTTATAGCACACGGTCTCCTGAGCTTAACCAAACGTGAAATCAGCTGGATTTAAAAATCTGCGGTGTGGTTTATGAGTTACGGTATCCAAGGGCGTAACTTTAGGTCTAACATTGGGGGGGTTATGCTCTCTACCTATTTATTTATCGAATAAATAACTTTTTTTTATGATTCAGGATATTTTAGGGTTAAAATATATTGTAATGCTTTTACTGTGATTTACTGTGATTTACTTAACTTTCCTGTTTTCTCTGTATTTATTCTGCTCCTTTTTTGTTCCACATAGGTTCAACAAGTAAGAAAAAAACTCACTATTTTTCTGCATTTTTTCAGCCATAACACATATTTTACATTTTTAAGATTTATTATATAACATACCTCAATTTCACAATTTTCAAAGAGTGTGTATTTACCTGGTTCACTACAGTTTAACTAGGAAAAATTACAACAAATGATTCAAATACAGCCATAATATGACAAGAGCAGAGAACTGCAACTCCCTGTTTGTTGGAATCCCTGGCAAAAACCTTCAGAAACTTCAATATATTCAAAACAGTGCAGCAAGGATCTTGTTGAGAGTTCGTAAATTTGAACATATTACGCCCATTCTCCATAACCTTCATTGGCTTCCTGTCGCCTACAGAATTCAGTACAAAACTGCTCTCATTACACATCAATGCTTACATGGAGCTTCACCAGATTATCTGAAGGATATTCTTATTCCATACTCATCCACCCGGTCGCTGCGGTCACAGAACAGTAATCTCCTTCACATTCCGAGAACCAAATTAAGGACCATGGGAGACCGGGCTTTCAGTGTGGCTGCCCCCCGCCTGTGGAACTCTCTTCCTGACTGTCTGAGAGCCCCACAGTCTGTGGTTGACTTTAAGAGCGGCTTGAAGACCTTTCTTTTCAACCGAGCATACTCTACCTCCTCATGATTCTACTTTTGATCTTAGTTGATACTGTTATTGATTTTACTTGTTTTACTTGTTTTATTGACATTTAATTCTGTTGCACTTTGTAGCACTTTGAGATTTTCATTAATGAAAAGTGCGTTATAAATTGAATTCATTATTATTATTATAGTAAAACCCTGCATCATACCTGTCAAGTTTTGGATTTAAAGACTGTGTAAAGTGAAATTAAATGTGTGTTTTTAGTTTGTCACATGGCATAAATATGTGTTATTAATCACCCATTTAAATCTGACTGATTAAAAACATTGTTTACCTTATAAAATTAAGTCTCAAAAATCATGAAAAAACATGATTTTGCCTTGGTCTGGAACGCTAGGGGCGTGTCAGTGCGTGGGCGTGGTTTCAGGCAGCTGCGCTCGTCCTGCTCGTGTCCCACAGTGGAGAGGCAGACAGCAGAGCCAGTAAACCTGCTCTGTTTTTATCCGAGTTCTGTCTGTAACAGCAGCTACTTTTTCCAAGAGTTACGCTGTTTTTGTAAATAGTTTTCTTGTGTGTTTTTAATCTGGAATGAATAAAAAAAAAAAAAAAAGAGTTGCACCATGCGGGATTTGAACCCGTGGGCTTTGGGACGGAAGGCAAGCGCTCTAACCATTGTCCTAACCAGGCATTACAGATACTCAGCATAAAACGACGCAGTATAAAAACATGTTATGATTTGTACGGGTGCCCTGACCATTACGACATCCAGGGAAGATGCACGAACGAGGCATAATTGATTAGCTAGCTAACAATGAACAAAATATCTATGCTATTGCTATCTGATGCTATCTGCGATTCGCGAGTGAACGGCTCCACCGAGGCGAATTTATACGGCTGGAGCTGCAGGGGGTGGGGCTATACTAATGAGGACCGCGTGACGAAACGCGGTCACGTTTAAAACACGCCTAAAAAATCCTGAAATAGAAATATGTTTATACACAGTTTGCTCTATAACTCCAAAATTAATTGAGCTACAATTTTGAGACTTTTTACTCATTTACAAGATTACAATTATGACATTTATAATGTTTATTGAAGAAAATGTTGAAATTCACTTTACACGGTCTTTAAAAATAAAGGAAATTTTCTGCCGGGTACGCCGAGCCATCCCACTAGCCCAGGGATCTGCAACCTTTATGATCAAAAGAGCCATTTCTGCCCCTTTGTTCACTAAATTAAATGTTTCCGGAGCCACAATACCTGCTACAACTGGGATTCTCAACTGGTGGCCCACAGACCACTTTAAGTTTGTTAGAGGACAATTTTCTGACCTGTAGTTTTCTGGCCATTGTAAAGCTGAAAATATCTAACGATTTGTTGATATTTTTACATTTTAAGACTAAAAAAGACCAGATTATCATAAAGAAGGAAAAATAATGTGATCTTTCCCAATTAAAAAATAAAATAATGAACTATGCAGGTCTAGGTAAATTATTTTAATTGTGGAAAAATTAAATATCCTACTTCGAATAAATAAAGTTAACTTGTGTTTTACTCCTTCTATTAGTTCTAGTATTCACACATTTGCAAAGGAAATGACAGGAAAAACTGCTAAAACTAGCCCTTTTTGTTGTTATAAGAACAAATAAAATTCAGTTTAAAGTTAGTTTTGATCAAAGCTTGGAAGAGCCACTGCTGAGGGACCAAAGAGCCGCATGTGGCTCCAGAGCCGCAGGTTGCAGACCCCTGCACTAGCCCAACCAAAGTCCAGGACCCCTTACATTTTAAGACAGGTTTACAAGAAATCTAAAATAACTACCTATCAGCCTCTTTCAAACCAGTTATGTGATCACAATCTGATAGGCCTACCTTTGTGCTTGACAGATTTTTCATGCTGACGGACATCGTTCCTTCCCCCATGAGAGACACTAAAGTCGCAGTTACAAATCTTAAAAAACGCGTAATTGTGCCCCACCCTACTCTTCTTTAGGAAAGTAAATTCGCTGTCCCATTTTTCAAGATATTTACACGAAGTCTTAACTTTTTCGCAGCACGCCTTCTCT
>JBBPBX010081649.1:0-15904 GCA_038048925.1 Garcialebias charrua | reverse complement strand
AAGAGAGTCTGCTAGAAGCAGACCTGCGCAGTCTCGGCACCACTCAGCATCGCATGCCCCACCGCAGAAGTGGCCAGCATACGAGGAGGAACCTAGGCAGAGACCCCCGCGGGGTCCACCTCGTACCGAGCGCGCATGGAGCAAAAACAGGTTTGTCCCCCGCCAGGCGACCAATACAGGGCCTCCTCGGCAAATCGGGACAACAGACAAAAACGTGCCTGATGAACCAGGTCCACGTTTCCACGTTACACAATCATCCGCCCATGTGGTAACGAGAATGATCCCTTCATGTCCAGACTTTGCTTGTAACACAGTACAAAAAGCTGGTTTATTTACAGCATGCACAAATCACACTCTGGTGTGAGTGACATAAAATCATGAATGTCATTGCACATAAGCACGAATAATGTTCATGAAACAGCTCCTCTCTCTTTTATTGACTCTCAAAAAAAAAAACAATAACAACAACACAAATATCTCCTGCAAAGCAGGTCCCTCTGGCCTGCAAGCCGTCATAAAGGGAGGCGGCCTTTCCCCATCCCCTCTAGTCCATGGGCCAGATTGGAAGTCGGTACCACCGGAGGTGGCTAAGGCTGTCACACAATTTTTGAAAGCTTGAAATCTCACCTTTATGATAAGCTATGATAGCAATCACAGTTTTGTAGCTGTTACAAGTTATAGCGATTTTATGACAACAAAGTTGAGGATATTTAATGCCTATGTTGACTTTACTAAATCTTGTATATTTTACCAGAAATGTATATTTTCCAACAAAAAGTGTCTATAAATATGGCTATTAATATTGACAATTTAAATGTGAAAATCATTAGTTAAAACAAGTTCAAGGTCATTGTGAACGTTCAAGGTCAAGTAAAAAAGAAGTGTTTTTTTAATTATTAAAATGGCTTTAAATGCACCAAATGTCTTTTTCTAACTCAGAATATTCTTAGCTCTCAGAAAATATGTAATATTCATATATGTGTACTGTAGCTATGATTCTATGTGTCTATCTCATCATGTGGAGATAGTGAAAATGTTATTTTTCATAACATAGCATTATGTGCTATTTGTAAGCAAAATGTGTTTTTATGATATGGCCAATTCCTTTTTTTATTTTTTTATTTACATGTTTTTATTGACATTTATACATATATTTAACATAATTAACATTTAACACTTCAATTATTTGTAAATTATCTATTTAAATGTCCTTAACAATAGAAATAAAGAAACAAAAAAATAATAATAATAAATCAAAACTAATAATAAAAAACAGACAATGGAAACAAAATAAATCAAAACAAAATACAAAAACCTTAATATAAAAGGAGTAAAAGTGTTTTTTTGTTACAATCATTCAGAAATTACTAGGTCTATATCTGGTCTACATGATTTTATATAAACCATCCATTTCTTCCAGCGTAGAATAAATCGGTCCTTTTCATCGTTTACTTCTGCAGTTATTCTCTCCATCCTGTATATGTCCATTGTAATGTCCATCCATATGTTCACTGTTGGGCTCTCCAGTGAAAGCCAATGTTTCGTGATGGCTTTTTTGCACGCCACTAATAAAATATGGCCAATTACATTATGAAGAATTTTATAAAGTCTTCATAATGGAATTTGCCATATCATAAAATCACAGTGTCACTTGATAAAGGTCAAGGTCATAGTGTAAGGTCAATAAACAACAAATCTGTATTAATGGCAATTTTTTATTGCTTTCACCAGAATATCCTATGTAGTTCAAAAAATTAACATTTTTGTGATAGAGAACATTATATATTTTCAAAAATGTATAGAAGGAATGTTTTGAACAAAATTGTTAGTTTCATGTGCACAAAAAACAAATTTCACAAATCAGTGCCACTATGAGTGGGTAAGTGTCATTGATTGGTACAAGCTATTCGTCTTCATCGTCGTCATCAGAGTCAGACTGCTGTACTTCTGATTCTTCTTTGCTGGATTGGTTTTTGCAGTTCTGTAGCTTGCACATGTCTGTGCACTTCAAGCCATTGTTGAGACAGGTACACTCTGGTAGTTTGCATGAACGCACACATTTGCATGAGAGAAGCTGCAGCACGGCATCTGGGGCAGGTGAGCCACGCATCCACTGGATAGCCAACTTACCATCTTCGTCTGTTGTCCAACCACAGTCCTTTGGGCTTGGGACAAAGGGCTGGTTAACCAGACATCTCCTCCAAATGGCAGCTTGATAGTTTGCACGGAGAGAATGCATGAAGAGACAGTCTTCACAAGGAGGCAACTGACTTGACTCGACCTCTCCTCGATTTGCACAGAACAGCTGATATCGGAGCTTGTTTACTTCAGCAGTTTTAGTGGAAGCCATGTACATGTGACAAGTGATCTGTTGCAGCTTTTGAAACAGTTCTGCAGATAACTCCCAAGAACGTCCAAGTTCACTGAAGGCCACCTGTATGTCCTTGTCAGACTTCATCTGCTTAAAGGCCGTCATCTTTCCACGTCCAGCAAATGCACTGACTGTATCACAGCCTGTAAAGGCATGCATGCCAATCAAACCATCGCAGACACCACCTCCCAGTGCATGCCTGAGGCTGGTTATATCTATGAACCGTGTTCGGGTCTTTGTGCCACTCTTCAGGTAAATAGGACATGCGATACTCTCACTGACCCCCAGGCACAGAACCAAGACATCAGTATCCTCAGCAGTTATGACCACAGACTTGTAGCCAGATTGTGATGCATGAAGAGCATGGAGCAGGAGATGGGTGTCTGCTTCTTCCTGTGAGCACTTTAGCTCTGTGGACTCTTCCCATTTTTCAGTGGTGGGCAACGCTAATCCAAAAATTAGTTCCGCTATTTCTAAAGCAATAATTAATTTATTTAGGTCCGCAATTTCAAAAGCACTAATGTCTTATGAAAATTAGGGGAAGCTAATTCTAATCCGCTAATTAAATTCAACAATTGGTAGCAGCAAGTTATGCAATATTTGCACTACACTGCCAACTAGCGGTGCATGAACTGTTATACAGTAAGTTGTTTGAGTTTCAGAGTATTTAGTTTGGTTCTCTTCAACAGGTTTGACAAGGACAAAATGTACCCATTCCAAAGTCTGTTAGCTAAACTGCAGACATATTTGGCTGTTTTTTTTTCTTCTTTTGTTACTTTTAGTACCACTAGATCGCATGTGTCAAACTCAAGGCCCGTGGGCCAAATCCGGCCTACCATAACCGTTTCTGTGGCTCTCTACACCCTAGAACTTCAAGATAACAGTTGTAAGCATGTTGCTCTCAGGTGATGGGTCCCCATCCCTACACTCCCTGGTCTCTCTGTTAATTGTCTTGCTTATCTCCTCCATTTTGTTGTCCAGGTGTTTGTGATTGTCATGCTGTGTGTTCATGTACCTGTATATAAAGTCAGGGATTTTTTAATTGATAAAGCTCTGTATATGTTGTATAACACAATCATTGTTCCACATTTAATCTATTGTATTGAGGTTTGGGGAAAAGCGTGCAAAACAATTACAAAGCCTGTTTTTATTTTACAAAAGAGAGCTGTAAGAGTAATCACCAGAAAACATTTCAGTCACCCATCAAACACCTTGTTTCTTCAGCTAAATTTATTGAAATTCCAGGAATTGGTAGAATATAGTATTTTATCAGTTATGTATAGGGCTCATAATAACACATTACCTTTAAATATCCAAAGAAATTTAGACAAAGTTATTACAATCTTAAAGGGACAGATATTCATCAAACCACAATTCAGAACCAGCTTAAAGGGACGGTCTACCTCAATTCAGGGAGTTGGATTGTGGAATGTTCTGGAGAGTGATGTTAAAAATGCAAAATCAATTCATTCATTCATTCAACCTTTATTTATACAGGCTAGCCTCGTTGAGTCACGGGGACTCATTTACAAGAGGGACCTGTCTCACTCACACCAAACAACCATCCACTCTCACACTCACACCTAGGGTCAATTTAGAGTCACCAATCAGCCTAACAAGCATGTTTTTTGGTCTGTGGGAGGAAACCGGAGTACCCGGAGGAAACCCACGCATGCACGGGGAGAACATGCAAACTCCACCCAGAAAGGCCCCGGACCGGGATTTGAACCGGCAACCTTCTCGCTGAGAGGCAGCAGCTCTACCAGTTGTGCCACCGTGCTGCCCAATGTATACATTTAAGAAAAAGGTCAAAAAGGACTTGCTCAAAAACTATATATGATGTAGCTTAGTGTGTTTGTGTATTACAGTTAGAAAAATTAAGTAGAGTTATTCATTTTGTGATGTAGTTTGAAGGTTATCATTGGTTGAACAAACTGTGAAATAAATAAGGGGCAGATATAATAAGATTTCATCTTCTTTCTGCTCCTTTCATTTTATCCTACTTGTATTCTTGTATCTGATGAAACTGTTTTGTATTGTTCTTTTAAAATGAATGAATAAACATCAAATCAAATCAAATCAACGGCCCAGTCAGAGTCCAGAACCTGAACCTGAAACCTTCAGAGAGCTGAGCAGAAACCTCAAAGAACTGAAGCAACAATGGAAAGAAGAGTGGGTCAGAACTCCTCCAGAACCAGGAGAGAGACTGATGAAGTCCTGCAGAGAACCACAGAGGATTCTGCTGCTGAGGTTCTGTTGGGTCAGAGGCACAAGCTGAGGTTAAATTTTAATGATTTTAGAACTTGTTAAAGATCATCCATCCAGCCATCCAGCTAACTGTCTATCCATCCATCCATTCAGCTAAAAGTCTATTCATCCTTGTATCTGATGAAACTGTTTTGTATTGTTCTTTTAAAATGAATGAATGAACATCAAATCAAATCAAAAATAAGTCTGTATCTCTGTGTTTATCATTGTCCTGGCATTGTCTCCTGTTGCCTCTGTCTCCTGAGTTCCTTGTGATTCCCTGAGTATGTAAGTTTGCTGCCCTGTCTATTTTATGTTCTTAATTTCTGTGGCCGTCGCGGACGCCATTTTGAAGAGTCCTAATGGTGAACTACTTTTTTTAAATCCAGCAGATTTGACCATTTCGTGAAACTCTCAAGCTCAGAAAAACTTGTGCTATAACGTCAGCTATGAAATATATTTTTTCTCAGCAAAGAAATAATTGTTTTACCGTGTTTTGTTGTAAAATCCTGGCTTCTTTGGCCGTCGCGGACGCCATTTTGAAGAGTGCTAATGTGGCGAACTTCTATTTTTAAATCCAGACGCGTCGCGTAGGCCGCTGAGAAACATCCACAAGTTCACCCTCCATGTTAAAAAGTCTTCGTCTGACTCTTCGAAAACAAGCAATAAGGCTGCAGAGTAACACACTGGCTGCTAACTGCTATAGAGAGAGCACACACCAAGAGACTGAGGGGGACGCTTTTTTGTCACGGACCACATCCGGCGCTGCTCGTAAATACGTTATTTCGTTTTTACTGATAGATAATTAGTTATTAGCGGTACTGCATTTTAAATAAAAATAGCACAAATCCGCTTATGAATTATAAAACTTAGTCAATCCGCTGTAAAGCGAACAGATTATTTAGCTACGCTACAAGCGGATCAGCGGATTAGCGCATTAGCGCCACCTAGCGGTCGGAGCCCACCACTGCCATTTTTCATTGGTGATCTTGTAGCACAGTTGTTCACAGGTAACGTATAACACCTTGTCTTTCAGTTTTGCTCTGTGTTTTGGTTCCTTCCACTGCTCTACCAGGAACTTGATCCGACTTTGTTAGAAGGGCTGCAAAGTAGCTTCCTCCATTGTTTAATGTGGTGCCCTGGTGCAATGTTTTTGATTTGGATTCCTGAGTCTGCACCCCTGTTGACTCTTTCTGCATCTTTAATGGACGTCTCCTTGTAAACGTCAAACACGACATCGATGCGGCAGCTCTCTGTACCTTCATGGAGAACACTGGACAATGTCAGTTCTGCAAGCTGTGAGAAGGTTTTGTCATTTCCTTTCAGTTTCTGGACCAGACTCATCCCATCAATGACCGTTGCAGATGAACCTGGGATGACTTCTGCAGGAGAAACAATCTTCTCAAGCTCTCTGGCTAGGGCTGCTTTGTTGGTTTTACGTAAAGACCCATCTCCATTTGCAAGTGTCCATGGCAAAGGCCCAAGAGGATGAGCCAGTACTTCACTCATGTGCAGCTTTCTGCAACAAGGATCATCTGGCCAAACAGCTTTCTGTCAGCTTTAAGGACTACTTCTCTGGATTGACTATGGCGAAGGGACTGCATTCTGATGTCTGAGAATGTTTTCAGTTTCTTCTTTGTCATTGTTTCATAGAACTTTGTGGATGGGGTATCTGCGTACATGCGCTGTTGCTTGAAAGCTTGGTATGCCTTTTCCCCTATGTCATTGGTTTCAAGAAGGTCTTTGGCTACATTGTGCGGTGCAACAGTGGCAGTTGACAGGCTGACCAGCTCGCATTGATCAGGGATTCATCCCACTGACCTCCATCAGCTGAACAAGGGACTGGGTATCGGCCTCATCATCGGTGTATGAATGTGTGAATGAATGGGTGGATGGCTGGTATTGTAAAGCGCTTTGGGGCTCCTCACAGGGGGCTGGAAAGCGCTATATAAATAAGCTCCATTTACCATTTACCATTTACCATCTCTTTGTATCCTAGGCAGCAGTAGGTCAGGATGTTTGAAGTCATGTTGGCCCATGTGCATCATGGTCCTCAATTATCGCAGGTATCTGCTACGGTATTCAGCTGTGAGATAGTACTTGGCCACAGCTCCAGCTTTCAGGCTAAACCCTTTTGTTCTACCGGGCGTCTGGGTGTCTTTGTTGATAGTTTCTTCAATTGTCTGATCTACAGGAATATGTCCAAAGGGATTTTGGGGCCCGATCTGTACTGCAAAGCCACCTTTCATGAAGTAAGCATAAACATCTGGGTGTTCTATGGGAAGTTGTGACATTGTGGCATAGTAGTAGGTCAGGAAGCGTGCGTAGTTCACCTTGTCATAAGCAAAACACCATGGGATCATCTTTCGGATAGCTGCAAGGTGAAGCATCCAGTTTCCTTCTCTAGTAGCTCGAATGAGATCCAGCATGATTTCTGCCATATCTAGGTAAGACATCCAAAATGCTGACAGGCTCTGTGCATTCCTGAGGGACTCCAGGTATTTGTGAAAGAGAAACAGAAATTTAGAACTTATATTAGATTTTGCTATATTCTTTGTATTTGACCTTGACTTTCACAATGGCCTTGTCCTTATTTTACAAAAAGGTCATCAGAAATGGATTGCCCAGCCCAGAAAACATAAATGTGTACTTTTTGTACATGCAAATATGCTTTTTTAAACAAAATAAATAATAAACATTAAATTAATAGTAGTGGCCAAAAATTGTTAATTTTGTTTCCTTAAACACGCTGTAACATCTAACAGCTATGAAACTGTGATTGCTATCATAGCTTATTGTAAAGCTGAGATTTCAAGCTTTCAAAAAAGGTATTGCAACCTTAGCCACCTTGAATGGTACCTGTGTCCAAAAAATTGGGGTCTGGCCTATGGACTACTCCCTCACGGCCCACGGGGTATTAGCCTAATTAATAAGCCCCAGCAGGGTGCCTCTGATTCATCTGCAGTGAGCAGACACAGAGGCGTCTGCAAACACCTTCCACGCCTCTCCTGGAGACAGGTGAGGAGGGTCACGTGCTCAAGCCCTCGCTCCATTGTGAACGATGGGACAGCCAATACACTAACCAGACGAACACGTGACATGTCCGCACCTCAGGGAGGCAAGCTGACAGAGTCTGACGACGGGGGGCTACATCAGACGCCCTCAGGCAGCCACAAACTTCACACCTTCACAGCGGTGACTGTGTTCAGCATGCTGTGGATGAAAACAAGTCAGAGTTTAATCAGATCTCTCTTCCTGTTTTTCGAGGGGGACTGAGCTCTTTATCACCAAATAATCTGAAGTCTGCCAAACCAAAAGGAACACCCCCACGTTCTCACGTTGCAGCCGCTCCTTTGTTATTAACGAGGGACACACAATGCCCAAGCAGTAGTCAGACAGCACGTGACCTCCCGCTTTGTGCTGATCCAGATCTGCTTTCAAAAATAATTCTCCCAACGGGTGAAACACAGACCTTGGTCGGTTTACCTGGTACCAACGCTCCACTAAAGCCAAGGACCAGTAGACTGGACCACACCAGAAAACGGATTGGAGTTAGGAGATCTGCTCGTCTACATAACTCGCAACCTCGCAGCCCCAGGACTCCAAACTTGGAGGAGGAAAATAGACTTCCTGCTCCAAACCTGTCTAATAAGGATGACAGGTTACATCTGCCCTCAATGACCCCTGAGCAGGGTAACTTGGGGGCACGTCGGCAAGGAGGCCTTCTTCCAATCCTGGTTGACCTCCAGGGGTTAACAACCTCTGTGTCACTAGAAGGGGCAGTACAGCCACTTAGGCCAGGAACTGCCAAAAGTCTCAGCTTGTTTAGTGAAAAGAACAGGCTGATGGCGTCAGGCCTGCCAGAAAATGTGGTATTAACCATACAAAATGCCCGTGCTGGATCAACACAATCTTTATACGCACAAAAGTGACGTATTTTTGAAGCCTGGTGCTCAGAAAGAAATATTATTTCTTATGCATGCGACTTGGCTCAGCTCCTAACTTTCCTTCAGGACTTACTGGAAAAAGGTTGTTCTTATTCAACGAATAAAGTTTTCCTATCAGCTATTTCAGCCTGTCACGAAGGCTGGGGACACAGGACACCCGGAGCACTATCCAGTCATAATAAGATTTATGAAGGGTGTCCTTTGGACTAATCCACCCAGCAGGACCCTGACCCCTGGTTGGGATCTTGGCCTGGTCCTGGGGGCTCTTTGTGTCCCTCCATTTGAGCCACTGAGCGAGGTTAAGATAGATTTACTATCTTATAAAACTGCTCTACTCCTGGCACTTTGCTCGGCTAAACGCGTGGGTGACCTCCATGCATTGTCTGTACATCCAATGTGTACCAGATTCGTCCCTAACGGGTCAAAGGTCACACTGAGACCTAATCCCGCATACACTCCCAAGGTCTTGAGTTTGAACCACAGGAGTCTAGACTTTGATCTCGCCTCCTTCCCACCTGCTCTTGTCCTGACTCAGGAACAGGAAAGACTAAAGGCTCTCTGCCCAGTGAGGGCTTTATGCACCTTCATGCAGAGAACAGCCGAATGGAGGAAAACAAACCAACTGTTCGTCTTCTTTGCAGCACCTGCTCAAAACAACGCCTCTCACATTAGGTGACTGAGGCCATTAAAAGGGCATACAGTAGCAAAGGTCAACAGGTACCCTCTGGAGTGCATGCTCACTCCACTAGGGGCTTGGCCACTTCCTGGTCATTATTCAAGGGTGTACCAGTCGCAGACATCTGCGCTGCTGCGAATTGGAGCTCATTAAATACTTTTGCAAAGCATTACAGTTTGGATGTTACTGCGGGTGACGTCACTCAGGCTGTCCTTTCTAACACACAGTAGAAAGTAGCTTTGAGATGCCTGCTGGTCAAGGGCAGACATTCACTCTAGCATGCATTTTACTGAGCATTTCAAGGGCGTGAATGGATTACGTTCCCATTGCAAGTATGTTGCACCGAGAGACCAGACTGATAGGGAACTGAAAGTTATGCATCATAACTCATGTTCCCTGAAGGAAGGGAACGAGGTGCAACATATCTGGCCCTTTTCAATGCTGAAAGCTCGGTGAAGTGCAACTTTGGAGGAAGATGGAGTGGCGCAAGCCGCTTAAGTACCCAGAGGGCGGGGCCTCTGGCCCGGCGGTGACGCCCCTAGCCGTAAAGGCGTGAGTATATTCCTTCAGGTAATCGCACGGGGGCGCAATTCCCATAGGAAGTATGTTGCACCTCGTTCCCTTCCTTCAGGGAACATGAGGGCATAACTTTCAGTTTTTTTGCTTCGATTTGTTTTGTTTTTTTAGCATGTCCAGAGGACCAGACTTAACTTTTTTAGATTGTTCTACCTGGATTATTGAGCATGCATCAGGAAAAAAAGAAGAATATGAATCGTTTACATTTTAGCTTTTTTTTTTTTCAAAATTGACCAGTTAGCTCTTTTAGCCCATAGATAATTTGCTCAGGTTTTTCTGATTTTCCATTTTCCGTTGGTAACCAGCCTCTACAATGATTTTTTACCAAATGGTTCATGTTAAACTGTAATAAAATTAATAGGGGGAAGCACACAAAGTGTGCTGTTTTAAATAAACATGACACAACTGAATGTTAATTTCTCCTGTCAAAGGAGTCGTGTTGAAATTCTATGGAAACCCATTCGTTATTTCTCAGCCGGGGTAGATTCCCCATCATCATGGGCTGACATTTACCATGTGCATTTCATTATTGGAGCAGACCTGGAAATTAACGGCAGCTTCTCAGTCTCAACTCAACCCCACTTCCAACCTCACAGTTCCCCACCCCACGTCTATGTGCAACTCAACAAAGCTTTGGCCCTCTACTCGTCTCTCTCCTGACCTTTCGGCACTGCATTATTTAACGCACACAAATCCCACACAGACCGCCACTGAATGCTAGGAAAAGGTATTGACAGAGACATATGGCTGCTGTTGGATAACATGCATAATTAAGGGAAAGGAAAACAGGTTATATCCCCGGCTGAGGTGTGCGTGAGTCAAAGACACCGACCTTGGTCTTCTGAGCCTACTGTTGTGGATATAGACCTCTGATTGAACTGCTAGTACTAATTATTTAATCATGTCAAACTACACACTGGAAAAAAGACCTTATGTAGTGACCACATTTTGTCTATCAGAAGCATTACAAACTGAAGCCATTTAGCATAATGATTCTTGCAGTTCCTAAACTGAAAGGTATATTTAAAGTTTAAGATCAATCATTATGTCTAACATACCAGTACATTTTCCATGTTTTCAAATACATATCGGCAATTACACATCAAAAGAAAATACTAAAATTTTCTGATACAGTTATTTTCAGGGTGCAATAAACCAGAGGACAAGTTCCTTTAAATGACAGCACTTTGATGACAATCAAAAAAGTGTCACAAGGGGTCTAGAAAAGCAATTCAATAATTAACAGGAGTTTACAAGAAAACTAAAGAAAATAAATGATAGTGTGCTAGAGGAGGACAATGAGTCGACATTAACAATCAGGACTGCCAGTGAATAACGAGCTCGCCCCCAACATTTTAATTAGCAGCCCGCTGGACGGCACAGTGATTAATGAACACTATTTGATTTCAGCGGTGCTCTGAATTAATAACAAATTGACATTTAATGAAAATTACTTACTGCAATTGGAATTAAAGCTGCTTCGTGCCCCTTTATGCACCACGGAATAATAATAATTACAAATGTTGTTATCCCCAATTGATCATAAACATTTTAAAAGAGATATCAAAGGTGATAATATTGAATTATGCAAAGACTTTGCAAACAACATTAATGGCTGCAATTATATTTTCATAGTCTTGGCTCGGGGCACAAGCATGAAGAGTTTTACTGAGCTGTTTATTGTCATTTGTCATCATTCTCTGTCTCAGATGGAAGCTTTGCATAGAGGCAACAGAAACCCAAGCAATTGCTTGATGGGTCCAAGAGGGTCTGAACTGCATTTTGTGTCTCAGATATCGTTGGTCCTTTCACTCATACAGTATTTACTCCACCATTGAACTGTGCCAGTGCAGCGTTGGTATTTATCAGTTTTAGAGATAGCTGGTTCATCTGCATTTGTATGCAATATTCAAAATTTCAGGCAATTACAATATTAGGGGGGGCTCTTATACTCAGTCATAGTATTGGTAATCTAAACCTCTAAAACCTATTTAAAAACGTTTGTCCATCTGTTGCACAAAGGCTTTATATGCAAACGGGATCCAAATCTGAAATGTAGCGAGTGCTTGGGACTTGCACAGTACACTTGGTTTTGGTGCTGGGAATAACAGATGATTGTATATTATGTTGTGAATTTCAAACAAACGTGATCCAATGGGAGAAAAAGGTGAGCTTTCTCACAATAAACCCTCACAGCTCCAATGTACGACAACTCAATGACTCCTATGACATCTTTTAAAGAAGAATACAAGAACGCATTTGTAAATCCTCTATCCTCATTTAGCAAATGCACATATCTGCTGCTGCAAAGGGAGGTCATTTCCTGGCGTTAGTACAGTGACCTCGAAATCTTCAGTACACATTTGACTCCAAGGGTAATCTTTAAAACATGCTGTCAAAAAAACAATAAAAAAAAAACATAATCCAACATGGTAAATGGTAAATGGAGCTTATTTATATAGTGCTTTCTAGCCCCCTGTGAGGAGCCCCAAAGCGCTTTACAATACCAACCATCCACCCATTCATACACGCATTCATACACCGGTAGTGGCAGACTGCCATGCAAGGCGCCTTTCCAGTCCTACTGGGAGCAACTCGGGGTTAAGTGTCTTGCTCAGGGACACAACGACACATGGTGTGGGGAACCGGGATTCGAACCTCCAACCTTCCGATCAGGGGACGGCTGCCATTACCACTACACCGCGGCCGCCCCATGCTAACAGTTTTTTTAAGGGAATCTCAAAATGACAACAAAGCAGACGACAATATTGCAAACATACAAACTTTTAACAGAAAAATATGTTTGTGACTTTTTTTGCTAGTGCATATTTTTAACCTTTAATTTTTTTTAACCAGTACTACTTAATGAAGACTGTTTGAGTTCAATAAGCACCAGTTGAGCCAAATGAGCTGATTCCCAGAAAGAGCCACAAGTCCCATTACTACTGCCCCTAGATTACAAAGCGAACTGGGACATCCATACCCCTCAGGGGAAAGGAGAAAGTCACCCAAAATACAAAAGAAAATATTAAGTGTGCATGCACAAATACAATAAAGTGCAAAAGTAATAAATGCAAATATAAAAATACACAAACAATTTCTTCTTAGACACTGATCTTTGTTATTTAGGAAGATGGCTAAAAATGACTTATAGTCTGGCGCAAAAGCTAAAAAACAGAGAGGTTCAAAAGGTTATTTATTTTAAAGAAAGTAAAAGTAGACGTGTGTAATCAGTCAATCAAAGCAAAACAAAAACAAAACCAGGCAGACCCTTAATAAGCGTGTGAGTGGTTCCAGGTTCAAACCTCAAAAAGCTCCCAAATAACGTTGCAACCCGGCTTCTTGGGCTACAACATAAAATTGACACTGAACACAATGTTGAAAGTTTAGGATAAAAAGAAGGAAAGAAAATTAGTCATCTTCAATAAAAATCTCACAGCAACCATACAGGCAACCAGCAGCCCCTGTGGTGATCTGCCTGATACTGCATATACTGTATAGGCACAACTTTAATCCACTGCTTCACAGGTGCAGCCAGTGAGGAAAGCTGAATTGGGGCTGTAAACAGTGCTTAAACCGTGCTTAATTTGAGCCGGATCAGAATCCGGGAATTTTCATTCTGACAGGGTGAATTCCACTAAATGTTTGCTTGGATCCGGTAACTCTCAGGCTTGCTCATAATAAAGTTATGAACAATTTGACTGCCTTGATTGAATAAAACTTATACTGTATTGTTGTTTGTTTTTTTTGTTTTGTTTTGTTTTCTTGACTGCTCCCTTCTTCAGGGGTTGCCACAGTGAACTATGTCGCACAAAGACTTGGCAATTATTATTACACCGGATGCCCTTCCTGACACAACCACAGTCCATTGAGCTACCACAGCCCTCTGTGTGGAGCAGAGAGCTGCCATCTTGGGTGCCAGGGGAGCAGATGGTGAGGGGTTAAGGGCCTTGCTCAAGTGGGGCAAATGAGGGAGGAGGCAGGTATGGGTGTTTCACCTTTCCCACCCACATTTTGATGTTGTCGTTACGGAGAGTTGAACCGGCAAACTTCCGATCACAGACCCACCTTCTCTAACCTTTCTGCCACCACACCCCTTTATGTTGGATATGTAAACTGAAAATAATTACATAAACACTAATTTTAAACACAACAGTTGTAGTGGGCATGACCATGTCCGCTCTGATACACCTTTGTATTTTTGAACTGTTCCAGAGATGACCTTTACTGACCTCTCAGTAAAGCAAGACATTTACTACAAATTATTCCATTAGTTGTAATCTGAGAACATAGTCACCAAAAGAGACTATTGGCTTCTTTAATTTTATTCTAATGTAATCAAAAGAATAACATTTTGTCATTTTCATGATGTGTGCTTTTATGCTGTGTTATTCTGTAATGTGAAACATCACTGTGTCCACTGCTGTGTGAAAGTTGAAGGCTCAGGTCAAAGAGACCCGGCCGTTTTGTTTAGAAATGCAGAAGACAGTTAATCCGTTGTTTTCATGAGAATGACTCCAGTACTCTCTGACTTTTCCTAAACAATTTCTCTCTGCTCTGAATTTCACCTTGAATCGTGATAACAACAAGTGAACTGCTCGACTGGTTCTTTTGGACCAATGGGAAAGAGACAAGTCTCTCTCATCTCAGATCTTCTACTAAGGTTCTAAGCTTTTGCTGGAACGTGGAGTTTTTGCTGGGAACTTCAAGACATGAGGTCGTCCCAAAGAGCTGGATGAACGTCAGTCACACGCTAAGGACACGTCATTCAGTTAAAGACTAATAACATGTTGTTATGAGTCCACTTCGAACCGAGCGTAAGCTCAAAACTTTGTTTATTCCTTCCTGGAATAAGTTATCTTGAGCCAGAGGCCAGGAGCTGACACATTTTCTGATGACCAACGCGAAACCAGGAGACGTTGGAAGGTAAACGAATAACCTGCTCAGATGTACTGGTCCCCGCAAGGACCCCGTGCATCTGAAAAGCTACAAGGTCTTCTCTTACCGGGCTGTCGTCAAAAGGTAAAGAGCTGTTTACAAACGTACCTGGGATTTAGCAGAAGTCGGATGGAAAGTGTCATTTCTGGTTACACTCAAGATAAATAACTTCCTCTCTTAAGGCTGAGTTAGACTTTCGCTTTGGTCCGCAGGCTGGAGCGCGCGCGCGTGCAAAAAGCCGTGCGGCGAAATGCGTTTACAGTGTCGCCTCTGTGTTTATGGTTGACGCACAGCGGCGCATGGCAAAGTGCTGTTCTTTTACGGACCAGCAGGAGGCAGTACCCTCTAAAACCTGTGCATATGTTGCAAGAAAGGTGTAGAAGAAGAAATCAACCGTAGAAGAAGAACTGTTTGACGTCACACAACAAAAACAAATAGCTTTCTGCTCGCGTGCTGAACTGTTGTCTTTATTTGCGGTTTTAATGCATGGAGTCAGCGGAGGAGAAAGCGATCACGTGACTTTTGGCGAAAAAACAAAAGAAAAGTCCGACTCCAGATCAGGAATGAAGGAGAATTCAATACATTTTGTGTCACAAAACATTCCTCCATGCGTCGCGACTCCGTCTCCACGACCACAGCGGCGCAAACAGCTGCAGGCTCCGGCGTGAAGAGGGTGAAGGCTGTCGGTGAGGACCTGTCAATCAAATCGTAGCGCCCACCGCGCGCGCGCAGGGCTTGCGGAGTTTCAAAAATTCAGAGGTGCACGGCACGCGCTAATCCCCTGCGCGGGGCCAACGCGCAGGGGCGGGGACTGTGAAATTGCGTCACTTTTGGAGCGCGCACCCTCGCGCGCTGCGCGACGCGTCAAGTATGAATCTAGCTTTAACCTCTCCCTCTTAAATCTCCCTATCTCCAATTTCTAAGCTGGTAACTATATTTAAGCTAAGACTGAGCCACAGACTAAGTATAATGACATCCTGTATTTATGTCTGTTGTTACAATTTAAATGTGCTGACGTATTAAATTGCAAGAAAGTGAAATCTATCAATCAAAGTGTAATGGTGTTAATTTTAGTTGATTTATTTTTAAATAAATGGTAGTGTCTTTGGCATACCAAACTAAGTTAACATTTCCATTGTCACTCTATGG
>JBBPBX010081647.1:0-15904 GCA_038048925.1 Garcialebias charrua | reverse complement strand
GATGAATAGATAGATGGATGAATATATATATGGCTGGATGGATGAATATATAGATGGATGGATGGATGAATAGATAGGTGGATGGATGGATGGATGAATAGATAGGTGGATGGATGGATGAATAGATAGATGGATGAATATATATATGGCTGGATGGATGAATATATAGATGGATGGATGGATGAATAGATAGGTGGATGGGGATGGATGGATGAATAGATGGATGGATGGATGAATATATAGATAATTGACTGTAATCATTAACTGTATAAAGTACATCAATTCTTTGTTTTGTTTCATTCTCCTCTTTTCTGATGTTATGTTCAGATGAGCTCCCAGCCAAAGATCCATAAAGTTCTGGGAGATGAGGAGTGGATGTGACCAGCCCTGAGGCAGAACAAATGGCACAATCTCTATCAGAAGGTAAAGTGAAGCCACTATAAACAAAAAAGAGACATGAGTAATTGTCATAATAATAAGATGATTACTATTACTATTTTATGCTTATGTTTATTAAATGTTTCAGTGTTTTAGTGTTTAAATGGTTACTGTTGCACCGAGGGACTGAGAGAAATGCAATTTCAATCCTGTGTATGTCCTGTAAAAAAAAAAAAAAGTTAATGATGTCCAGTTAAGAGAGTCAGAGTCAGAGAGTCTTTATTGTCATTTGCACCGCATGTGGTACATGTGATGAAAACGAGATTATGTACACAGGGTCCCAGTTACATCCAACAACAAAATGCAAGAGAAAAACAGTAATAACATCTAGAATTAACTAAGAGAAACATCAACTAGTAATACACTAAGCCCTAATGTAGTAGAAAAACATCATTATAAACAGCAGCACAAACATGAGTCTGTATGAGCAGATGTTCACAGATGAACACAGCAACAAGAAAACAGATCAGCATCAGCATGATGTGATATTTTTGCAGTGATCATTCTTATTGTTTATTTATTCATGAGTCTAACAGCCTCAGGGTAGAAGCTGTTCCTCAGTCTGTATTAACCAGTGAATACTGGGTGCAGTGGTGGATATGATAATCACAGCCAGTTATGAATCTTAGTGCACCATGATAGACAACATCCAACATCCGCAGGGTGCTTGTAGGAGCATTCATGTAGAGAATGTCACCGTAATCAATGGAGGGGAGGAAAGTCACATTTAATTATTTACTTTATATGAGTGTACATTTGTCATTTCAGTTCACTAAATCCCATTTTGGTGGGTCTCTTTCCGATTCACTGAAGCCCAACTTGGTGGCCCGGAAAACACCCAGCCCGTCTCCATCCTCTGAGAGGAGTCCCTCTTCATCCTCTGAGAGGAGTCCCTCTTCATCCTCTGAGAGGAGTCCCTCTTCATCTGCTGTGAGAAGCCCTTGCATTGCTCCATCTTCCTGGACTCCGGCACACACCTGCGAGACAGTTTCCTCTGTGAGTACAGCAGTATGTATTCATTAATGTCATGGAGTTCTCTGTCTTCATTAAAGAGGCATATTTATGCAGATTTCCAAATGTCTGAGTCACTAATATGTATAAAGAGTAAAGAACTGTTTTGCTATCTGTGTTTGTTTTATTTTTCCATAGGTGAGCTGCTGGGTGTTGACTGCCTGTTAAGTCAGACGGGCAACAGCCTGACTCGAAAGAGACTGAAGATCTTCTGGAAGATGTGGATGGAAGTGAAGGAGAGGAAGATGAAGGCTTCGTGGATGAGGAGGCTCTGAACTTACTGGTATCAGGACTTCAAGATGATGCCCTTTTCTCTGTGACCTCACAGCTTGACGCCTCCACCCATCCTGCTCCCTCCACCCATCCTCCCATAGCTGGCCATATCTCAGAGGTGTGAATACATAGTAAACTGTAGAATAGTACCGGTAGATAAATAAAAGACAACATCAACAAAATGTTATTTAACTAATATGTTGGTTGTGTTTTCTTAGGGTTTAGATGAGTCAAGCGTTCCAGGCCTGGACAAAGTGGACAGCTTGGCTGAGTATCTGGTGGAGCTGAGGAACAAGACATCTCAGGTGCTGAGCAACCACGAGGTCAGTGACATGTGTTGTAGCTTGCTGCATATATGCATACTCCTCAAATCACTTGAACATTGCTGTGTTCTCGTGTTCAACTGTGTTATTTCCCTGTTTAGGTGAGCAGCATTGTTCTTTATGGCAGAACCTGCTGGAGTTCGACAAGCAGAGGGTGGTATTTGCTGCTCGGCGCCAAGATAAACTGAACACTGGGAAGTTTAGGTCCCCAAAAAGAGGCAGGAATTTACCCCTGGGGTGGAAAGTGTGAAGCGTCACTCTACAGAATCAGAGTGTTTCCACCTTCTTTGCCACTCATCCACCTGCTCCTGCTGCGGCTCCTGTTCTGGTCCCTGCTCCAGCTCCCAGAGCAACATCCAACCATCCTCAGCGAGCACCCCGAAAACTGACACGCAGAGTTTTGCACAACACGTGCAAAAAATGCGGGCAGTTCAGAATTGCTGAAACAGGACACAGCCAATATAGAGGGCAAATTTACTGTCCCTCTAATGAAAGTCTCACTAAAGAGCAGTGGCTGGAACAAATTAAAAAGAAAACATAAACATTTTCTTTATTTTAAATAACTTCACAAACTGTTTCATTGTATATAGTACAGAGTGTTATTTATTTTGTTTTGGGTTGATAATACAGATATTTATTCTTATTGTCATTATGTATACCAAATAATTCTACAAACCATAAAATAAAAGGATTTAATTCCTTCAGCAAACCACAAATTTCTTGATTTAAGAAAAATAAATGGGAGACTTCAGTGGAAAGGTGTTGCAACTAAATGCTACAATGTTTTTGGACTAACTAAAAATGTTTAATTCACTATCTTAATTGTTGATGAATAAATATTTGGTTCTTTGAAACCGATAAGGTCTCCGGTCTTTTACTGTGAGTAAATATTAGCTGCTGCTAATTCTGAATTATTGGTAATAATTTTAAGCATACACTAGAAACAACACATCATTCACTTCACTCAAAAAGTACTTTAGGAAAGACACTGTAAAAGAATATTTTAGTTTCAGTCATTGTTTTGCAGTGAAAATTAAAAAAAGCACTGGGTATGATTAAGGACATTAAAATATACTGTATCAAGTATATAATATACAGTATAATTTAACACATTAATATGAATATATTAGTAGAATGAAAAAGCTTAATTAATTAAGCAATTTATCAATAAAGTTTTAAAAAGAAAGCCTTTTATGACAAATAAAAAGTGTTGTGTTTTAAATTAGAGTACCGGGGTACTATGGTACACTATTTGTACAAAAAAAGCATTTAAAAAATTTTCAAGATACAAAAAACCCAAATGTTACTTCATAACACTTAAACATTAATTGTGGGAATTTTTTTCCAAAAAAATGACATGGCGACTGCTGGAATCGAACCCACGACTTTCCTCTTTCTTCCCCCCTTTCTTCCCCCTCTTCTTCCCCCTTCCCTCCTTTCTTCCCCCCCCTAAACAGACTACAGTGTGTAGCGTGCTTGCCTTTAGTTCCAAAGGTCATGAGTTCGAATCTCGCATGGTACAACGTTTTTCTTTTTTTTTTTCCTTCCAGATTTAAATACACATGAAAACTATTTACAAAACAAGAAATCGTCTGCTTCCTTTCATTTCATGTATTGTTCTATTTCTTGTTGTTTCATTAAATAGTTTTCCTGTGTTCTTTGAATCTGGAATAAACAAAATAAAAAAAACGTTGTACCATGCGGGAGTCGATCTCACGACCTTTGGGACGAAGGGCGTGCGCGCTCACCACTAACCTATACAGGCATGTAAGAGCAGCTTGGTCAACTTCTTATTTAAAAGTGGATGGTTTGTTTTGCGCTGAGCGTGCCAAATAAAGCCTTTTTCCGTGCTTCTCTGCCTCACTCAGAAGTGATTCCTGTTCACAGTCCGTGAAGTTCCTCTTTTTTCCACGTTCCGACATGATTTGCAATGGAGCAGAGACGACATTCCTGTCGTGCATGGCATATTTAAATGACTTTGCATATTTATACGGAGGCGTGTCAAAGGCGGAGTCGGCCACTCTCTCATGTGCGCTCAATTCCACGTTGATTGTGATGTACAAAAGGAATGTGCGTGGATACCGGTGTACGCACAGTTTGATAAATCTGGATTTTTTTGTGCGTAGACACTTTTCTGGATTTGACCGTACGTCACTTTTCAGTAAGAAATCCACGCAAGTCTTTGTACATGAGGCCCCAGCTCCCCGAGCGCTGACTACGGCTGCTCACTGCACCATCTGGTGGTGGTTGGGTTAAATGCAGAGACCAATTTCGTCTGTCAAGTATGGGAAACATACACAGATGACAAATGTGACAAATTATTATTATTATTATTATTCATTGTTTTTAATTCACTACACATTTATTTATTTATTACTCCATTCAAATAAAACAATAAGAAATGATCATGTTTGACTCCAACTGCAGCAAATTGACTCAAACTCACATTAGAGTCAAATCTAATAAACCTTCACATCATAGTTACACATCTGCATTAGGCTGTAACATGTTGATGGCACTAGAAAGCGCTTTGGGGCTCCTCACAGGGGCTGGAAAGCGCTATATAAATAAGCTCCATTTACCATTTAATTTTGCTCCTTCTTTAAAACTGTGTTTTTTGTTGTTGTTTTCTCTGAAGTGAGGCACTGAGGGACATTACAACACACACAGCTGTTCACGCTCCTACACACTATAAATGAGCTCAAACACTTCCTCTGATGAGTAAAACTTTGATTTGATGACATTTCTCCTGAAAAACCCTCCTAACTTTGCGCTGCAGCTCTGCATTCGTGCTTCATGGACTGAATGTGTGCAGAAAGTTTTAGCCTCTTGTGTGTCCACCAGCTTTACGCGGGGCTATAACTCTGGTTTGGAGAGGCTGAACTGCACAGATGAGCCACATTCAAATCCTTAGATCCAGTAGAATCAAACTAACATCAACACGTTCACGTCAGTCCCACCAGTCACCAACTGGAAGGAGACGAAGACATGTGACACACACTGAATGACATGGAGGTAAATAAGATGAAATGTGCTGACTGGTGAAAGGAGACATGTTTTCCCTTTTCTCCTCTGTTGCTACATCTGTAGCTCACACAGCTTTCTGACATTTTCACATTTTTATATTCTTTATAATATTATATTATCATGTGGGGGTGACAGTGGAGCAGTGGTAGGACAGTTGTCTTAGGACCAGAAAGTCACAGGTGTAGGGGACCATTGGTCCCTGATACTTTTTACCTGGGTGGCACAGCGCCATCCATCCATCCATCCATCCATCCATCCATCGCGGCTGGAGCCAGCATTCCTCTGCCTGCACCAGCTGAGTGATGAGAGTGTACACGGGAGGACTCTGTTGCAGTTCTTGTAAATTTAAAGTGTCTGTCAAAAATTGTGGTATGAATATGGAAAAAACATACAGTATATAAGTTGCTCTGGCGTATAAGTCGCAGGACTGACAAATCTATGCAAAAAAACTGACTCACACGCCAGAATCTTTTTTTTTTTTTATCAGGTTGTTAGTGCTAAATAATTACCGAAAGTCACTGGGCAAAGTAAGAAAAGTCGATACAGTATTTGCGTTTTGTCGTGCCAGTAGCTGCTCAAATAGTCTAACAGCGACGATCTGTTTGGAACTATTGAGAGCTTCCAGCCAGGTACATGAACCACGTGACCGCGTATCTGCTAGTTCAAAGTGTCGCAACTCTCTCTATGGTGTAGTGGATAGGGTTAATTATGATAAAATCTAGTTTAAGAATTTTTATTCTGAAGAGGTACCACTCTCAACGCTTTGAGAGAAAAAGTCTGAACATCAGTCTCAGCAAATGTTATGTTTAATTACCTCAAATTAACCTATTTACGGTGATCTAAAAACGTTAAGTCTGGTCCTCTGGACATTCAAAAAAAAAAAAAAAAAAATTTGTAGAAACGTTTCGTCTTTCGTCCGAAAGACTTCCTCAGTCTGAGAAGCTGTATTCAGCTCAGTCTTATAAATAGCACCCTCTCACAGTGGATCAACCAGTTGGCTGATGACAGCCGAAACCAGCTGCTCACATGATCAAGGAGGACCATCAGCCTAACGATGGATCGTTAGCACCCTGATGGTTGTTTGCTATTCACAGAGGGCTGAGTGATACTAGCAATAACAGCATTGTAAGAGGGGGACAGTTGAACCCGGAGGCCTCCACCCCTGTTTAATGATGGACGGTTTCTTTTCACAAAGATGGCCTCCTTTACTCCTCTCTCAAACCATCGTTCCTCTCTATCAAGGATGTGAACATCTTCATCCCTGAAAGAGTGACCGCTGGCCTGGAGATGAGTGTAGACCGCGGAGTCCTGGCCACTCATCTATGATATATGATATATTAATTTTGGTCCATATCGCCCAACCCTAGTACAGCTGTTACCAGAACTTTCTTGGGTGTTCTGTTTAAACCTCAAAATGTCCATTTTGGGTTCACAAAAAGGGCTTCTCAGACATTACCAGATTTATCAGGCATTTTATGGTCTGCAAAACAATAAAAAGTCTCTCTTGGACATTGTCCAGACTTGGGAGTTGCTGAGAAAGGATTAAACTGTCCCCATGTCTGAGACTGGAGAGGAATGTCTCAGTTGTTGTGAAAAGAAGACTGTATTTTTTCTAGGATAGGACACATCATAGAATGAATTCACTCAGTCCCAAATTGTTGGAAATGAAATTATGGTATAACAATGAGGGCAATGTTTTTTTGTTTTGTTTTTTCAGATGAACCAGGTGGTCCATTCAACCTTTATTTACCAGTAGTCAGGCTAATCCCATTATGCCTCGAGGACTCATTTACAAGAGAGACTGGTTTTCAACAAAGAATGATGACAACAGCGACAGCAATAGACAATCTTTAAAGAGGCAAAGAGATTTTTATATTTTTTGTAAACAAGTTTAACAAAAAAAATGTAGAAAAGTAGCAAAACAGCTAGATTATAAGGCAAATGTAGAAAACTAAAAACAGGAACATGTCTGCATTGGTTCTTGCCAGGATTACAACAGATTCTTAAAGTATGGTATGACCCTACAATGGCGCTGGTTCAAAGTAAATACAACACAGAAGCAGTCATAGATGATATACTGGTAAATATAAAAAGATCAAAGTTCGTCATCATCAGTTTCTTATCAAACAACTGCTGCTGCTTCAACCTCTGTGGATCATCAGAACTCAAGATCAGATGGTGTCCCACCTGCAGAGAGAAGAGAGAGTGAGGGAGGAGCTAACTTCCTGTCTGCAGCCTCTCTCCATCAGCTGTCAGTCAGTCATGCAGCATCATCCAGTAGAAAGAGCAGCAGGACTTCAGTCCTGTTCAGAGCAGCTGTGGAGCTTCATGTTCACGTGTTGGAGTGAAGCTCACACACCTGCAGAGACTTTCAGCATCAAGTGTGTTTCCTCTGCAGCTTTCACTCAAGTCCACAGAGGAAACAAAGTGCTGAGAGTCATGAAGCTTCATTACTGCACAAACACTGGAGGGATGGATTTCCTGCTGTTACATGTCAACTGCTGCTCCATTTCAACACACAAACTCTGTGTGCTGATGAACATCTCATCTGGTTCTCAAACATCAGCTGACTAAGAAACATGGAGGCTGTCACTGAACACATCTGGATGAAACAAAGGACAGATGTGATGAGTGGACTTCAGCAGTCTGGACCAGGGCTGTGTCAGATCATATTGTCCACAATAATCCTGCTATAAATTCCAGCCTGATAGAAAAGAGTCACATCATGATGTTCACTGTAGAGCGACGACACCATGATGTTGTGTTGAAGGACACCTGGTGGTTGATTTTGTTCCTACATCATCAGAAATATTGTCATTGAAAACTTTCAAAGAACATCTACTGACCTCAGAGTCTGAAGTTTGTAGTCTGGACTCTTCACAAGATCCAACAGCTGCTGAACATCTGCAGCCTTCAGGTTGTTGAAACTCAGGTCCAGTTCTATCAGATGGGAGGGGTTGGACTTCAGAGCTGACACCAGAGAAGAACAGCTGATCTCTGACAAACTGCAGAGCTCCAATCTGAATGAAGAATCAAAGATGTGAGCTGAAGCCAACAGGATGCAGGTTCAAACTGAAATATGAACTAAATGATTGAAGTGGACAGAATTAGGAGTATGTTTGTATGTCAATGAAAACTGGTGCAAAACTGTAGTTGTGAGGGAAAAACTGTGTACTCCGGACATCGAACTTTTAGCAGTGTCTCTACGCCCACATTATTCACCGAGGGAATTCGCTCAGCTGTTTGTGACGCTTGTTTACATTCATCCGAGAGCCAATGCTGACGTAGCAGCCCAAATGCTCACTAACACTGTGCAGAGGCTTCAGATGGTTTCCCCAGATGCACCAAACTTTGTAATGGGCGATTTTAACCGTTGTAACCCTGCAAAATCCTTGTGTGGCTTTGAACAATATGTCAGCTGTCCAACACGGCATATGAAACATCTTGATCTGTGTTTTGGCTCAGTTAAAGGTGGACTCAGATCTTATCGTAGAGCTGCACTTGGAACGTCTGATCACAATGTCATTTATCTGGTCCCAGTTTATTCGCCCATTCAGAAAATACTTAAAATGGAGCTTCGCAGTGTTCCGGTATGGTCAGATGAATCAATCAAAAATCTTCAGGATTGCTTCAGGTGCACTGACTGGGATGTTTTTATAAATGCTTGTGAAATTTTAAATGCACTGACTGAAACTGTGTCATTTTATGTCACCTTCTGCGAGGGTTTTTTACGGATACATCAGATTTAGATTTTTCTAATGAACTGAACAGCTTTTATAATCGTTTTAACCTTCATGATTTTAAGAATGAATTGCCTGTTTTTATCAACGCTGTCCCTGTGTACAAAAATAATATGCTTATATCTAAAGGTACTGTGTTTAGACAGCTTAAAGGAGTCAAACAGAAGAAAAGCCCAGGCCCTGATGGTATTGGAGGGCGGGTCCTAAAAATCTGTGCAGAACAATTTGTAGATACATATTCTCTGCCACATTTTTAATAAATCTTTGGAGCTCTGCAAAGTTCCTAACATCTGGAAGTCATCCATCATCGTTCCAGTACCCATAGTTAAATCTCCAAGGGAGCTCAATGATTTTAGACCGATATCACTGACTTCTCTTGTTATGAAATCCTTTGAGGGAATTGTAAAACGAGAACTTTTGAGATACACTAAGCCACTGCTGGATCCACTCCAGTTTGCTTATAAAGCAGGGAGAGGAGTGGACGATGCTATTGCATCATTGCTTAACATTACTCATCTGGAAGGAGCAAATAATATGGTGCGTATGCTTTTTATGCGTCAGCGAGAGACTGCAGCAGGAGGCTGAGCTGAAGTCAAGTTTGGCAGAGCACAGAGGGGGAGGGAGCAGAATGCTTTCCCTGTTCAAAAATTTTCTAAGATCCAATGGTTTTGTTCCTCAGGCAGAGGCCACGCCTCCAGCAAGAATCGTTTCTCTATGGAGAAAGTCCAGACCCAAGTACGAAGCGAAGTGAAGGACAAGGGTCTGGTTTTAACCAGGCTAGGCTTTGTCAGGAACATCTGTGGTTACTGACATCACCAAAATAAAACAGCAAAATGTGGGGCTGATTTTAGACCATCAAAGGGTTAAATGACTGAAACATTTATAAATGAATAACTTGTGAAGTATCAGGGAATGATTTTAGTTGGACAAACCTAGAAAACCTCCAACAGCTGCAGTGAACTGACCTCAGAACCTCCAGTCTACAGTTTGGACTCTCCAGGAAACCACAGAGCTCCTTCACTCCAGAGTCAAACAGCTGGTTCTGACTCAGGTCCAGTTGTGTCTGATGGGAGGGGTTGGACTTCAGAGCTGACATCAGAGAAGAACAGCTGATCTCTGACAACCAGCAGTTCTCCAATCTGAATAAAGAATCAAAGATGTGAGCTGAAGCCAACAGGATGCAGGTTCAAACTGAAATATGAACTAAATGATTGAAGTGGAATTAGTTTTACTGGATGTCAGAAACACAAAAACTGGTTCAATTCGAGGCCTAGCATTCAAGTCAAGTCAAAAGTCAAAGTCAACTTTATTGTCAGATCTGCAATATGTACTGTACAGGACATACACAGGACCGAAATTGCGTTTCTCTCAGTCCCTCGGTGCAACAGTAAACATCTAAACATTGAAACACTGAAACATATAATAATAGACATAAGCATAAAATAGTAAAACTAACACTGTCCTGAGTTTTTTGCATAGTGGTATAAGAGTATGAAAATTTACACCAACTCTAAAACTAAAACATTAAACATTTAATGAACATAATACTGTCCTGAGTTTTTGCATACTAGTATAAAAAAAGAGTATAAAAAGTATAACTAAAATAAACTAAAGGTTTCTAGCATTGACATTTGCAAAGTGGCAAAGCAGCGTATGAGTTAATGTACACAGTATATGTATGAGGTAGTAGTTGATGTTGTTATAGAGGCAAAAAGTGGCATATGCAGTAAGGCACATTGGGCATCCCTAAATAAGACCGTTCAGAGCACACTGTATATGTGCTCTGAACGATGATATGCATTCCTTGAAGGAATGCATATCACCCGCCACAGTTTGACACTAAGATCATCTTGTGATGAGAAACTTGTAGTGTTTTGGTCAAACCTTGTAAATAATGTTATGAAGCATCTCATGTGATATTCTGAGATCTCAGCTGGTCTGTTAGAGCTCAGAGTCTGGCTGGTGGACCACTCTCACACTATAAAAAAAATCAGTAAAAAAACAGGTAAATGTACTATGGAAGTGTGAAGGAATTTTCCGTTATCATTTTTTACAGGGGTTCTCCTTTTTTTTTTTCTACGCAAAGCACCCTGGGAACAAGAACCTTTGAGAAGAAGTGCGAAAGAGGACTCCATTTACCTGGCACCCTAGATTAACAGAAATTTATGTAAATTATACATTGAAAAAATGGTTAAATTACGGGGAAAATCCGTTTTAGGGTTTACGGAAATATCTGTAAAAAAACGGAGAATGTACTGGCAGAAAATTACCAGGACATTTTCCGTTTTTTACGGATTTTTTTTTTTTACTGTGCAGCTACCACTCCACAGCTTAGATCAGGACAAAAAGGAGAGGTTTCTTGATTTTAATTTTTAAATATCAAAATTTAATATTAAATATGAGCTGCTTTTAGTTTTGTGGCCTGAAATGAAAATAAAAAATACATGTTGATTTTATTTTTATAGTCATTAAATTAATTTCACAGAAATTGGTTGAAAATCTAAACTCCTGGGGCCTCATGTACAAAGACTTGCGTGGATTTCTTACTGAAACGTGACGTACGGTCAAATCCAGAAAACTGCGTACGCACAAAAAAATCCAGATGTATCAAACCTGCGTACGCCTGAATCCACGCACATTCACAGTCAGAGTCAGAGCGTCTTTATTGTCATTTGCACCGCATGTGGTACATGTGATGAAAACGAGATTATGTACACGGGGTCCCAGTTACATCCAACAACAAATGCAAGAGAAAAACAGTAATAACATCTAGAATTAACTAAGAAAAACATCAACTATTAATACACTAAGCCTAATATAGTGGGAATAAACAGCGGCACGAACATGAGTTTGTATGAGCAGATGGTCACAGATGAACACAGATGAACACAGCAACAAGAAAACAGATCACCATCAGCACAATTCCTTTTGTACATCACAATTAACGTGGAACTGAGCGCACCTGAGACCCCTCCCCTGACACGCCTTCATTTACATATGTTAAACATATGCAAATTACTTCCTGCATGTGTGAAGGACATGTTTGTTTGATCCCTGCGCGATCAGAAATAATTTCTAGATTCAGGAAAATAATGAATTTAATATAATATGAGTGAGGAAAAAAATCCTAAGAATAGTAATAAAATATGTTTATCACGCAAAGAACGAGTGATTGTGTGTCGGTATTTGTGTGTGCGCGGCTGCGCGCACCCTGCTTTGGTGCGCAACCGGCTCATCCATCCATCCTGGGTGAAAATATTAACTTTGCGCACGAGTTTATTACCATAATTACTGTAAACACAGGGGAACTTAGATGTTTGGTAGAACACAGATCTTTGTTTATTTAATAGCTGATATGAAGAAATGAGTCTGTGCGTCTCAGTGGAGCGTTTTCATGACATGACGTGATGTTGGAGTCTCCAAAGGCTGCGCGCGTCGCAGCCTTGTGCGCAATCTGTTTGTCTGTGAAGCTTTTACTCTCCTACAAGTTATATATGGTGTACTTTCACGTGTCATTTTGGAGAAATCTACAATAAACGCAGATTATGAATCACCTCCACTGCCGGCGAGGGTGCGCGCGCGCTCCAAAGCGCGACCACTCAGCCTTTGGAATCATATGGATGAGACCATTCCATTGGACATGAATCGGCTTTGTGTGGACTGGACTGGCACAGCCCTGATCGGCCTGCCAGCTCCCTCTGGAAACTCTGTGGAACCCCAGTTTGATCGCTGCTTCTGCACGTGCACGCGTGATGCACGGTTCCTGTGTTGTGCTCCAGAGCGCAGCAGTGCCAAACTGAAAAAGGATTATTCCTGAAAACGGCTGATAAGCCATATCCTAGATCAGAAAATTATATCTGTTTATAAATAAATGCTCTGCGTGTTACACTATTTATTATATCCTCCAGTAAGGCTGAATCCGTTCCTGTTAAATGTATTTTTTGCACAACTTTGCGCGTCCTTTATTTAATTGCGTCCATGTGGATGTAATAATTGTTAATCATGTGTGTCTGGTGTGAACAACAATCATTTTCACATCATGAACAGTTAATAATAATAATAATAATAATAATAATGAATTCAATTTATAACGCACTTTTCATTAATGAAAATCTCAAAGTGCTACAAGGTGCAACAGAATTAAATGTCAATAAAACAAATAATAAAACAATTAAAATCAACAACAGTATCAGCTAAGATCAAAAGTAGAATCATGAGGAGGTAGAGTATGCTCGGTTGAAAAGAAAGGTCTTCAAGCCGCTCTTAAAGTCAACCACAGACTGTGGGGCTTCAGTTTCTCAGAATCACCTGTAAGTGTCGCCAAAGGAACAAAAACCACAGAAACGTGCGTACGCCAGCTCTGAAGCTGGCGTGGGGCAGCGCACATTTCCACGTTCAGTTCTGTTTTGATACATACGGAGTTTTGCGTGGATAGTGACGTACGCAAGGTTTTTGTGCGTACGCACCATTGATACATGAGGCCCCTGGTTCTGTTCAGACCTGGTCTGAGTCCATTCAAACTTTATTTGTATAAAACTTTTCCTGCAGAGCAGCTCAGTGTGCTTTAAAACAAGAATAAAAACTGTCTAAAACACATGAAACATCACATGCACATGAAACATTTCATTATTTATTTTTTTGGAAATGCATTCTTTCTGTTTCATACCCTGGACATTCCATAAAGACATGCTGAACCGTTTCAGGGAGATTGCTGGTGCACTTGTCACATAGTCCTGTTGCATGCTTTCTAATTATTTTAAGAGATTTATTAAGGCCTGTGTGTCCTATTCTATTGTACCACTGGTACATTTTCATTTTTAAATCACTTCTTGGTCTACTGCCTTCATACATCTCCTCCTACATGTCTCTGCATGAGTGCAGCTACAGTGTGCGCTCTCAGGACATGATTACCTTCAGTGTTCCCTCAGTGAGGACTGAACTTGGAAAAAGGCCATTCTCTTACTCTGCTCTTGCTTCCTGGAATATCTTACAAAAAGATCTGAAGCTTTCAACCTTGACATTTCTAAATGACTAAGAATCTGTTGGTCTCCTGGCAAGAACCAAAACAGACATGTTCCAACATTTGCCTTATACCGTAGTTTAGCTGTTTTGCTACTTTGACTTTTTTGTTAAATTTTTATTTTTTTTAATCTGTATGCCTCTCTTATGATTGTCTATTGTTGTTGCTGTTGTCATTCTTTGTTGAAAACAGGTCTCTCTTGTAAATGAGTCCTCGAGACTCAATTGGATTAACCTGCCTAAATAAATGTTGAATGAATTGCGAGTAATTATTGATTCTAAGTTCCTGTTTCTTCCTGCTTTCTTTGTATATCCTAGCTTTTACTGAATGTTGCGTAAATGTCTTCCTGTTGTCAAAATGTATGAGGTCTAATGTGGACTTAGACGGTTTGAAGATCTTTTAAGACCTCATGACTGGCTTACTTCTATGAGGGTTTTCAAAACATAATCAACACACATGCTCCATACCGTAAATACAGAATAAAGGGACGTAAAAATCCTTGGTTTTCCCCTGAGATAGGAAATCTGCTCAAAGAAAGAGATGCTGCCTGGGCTAAGGCCAGAAAATCAAAAAACGATCATGACTGGCTCAGTTTCCGGCAGCTTAGGAACAAATGCACAACACTAATTAGAAATGCAAAATCAAATTACTACCTGGATGAATCCACCAAAAATCTAAATGATCCAAAAAGGTTTTGGCAAACAGTAAAATCAAATTCTGGTCAGACAACATCCACTGATTTACCCAGCTCCATCATGACCAGCACAGGTATTCTGTCTGACAAATTATCAATTCTGAACTGTTTTAATGAACACTTTATATCCTCTGGCTCCCTGTTTGAATCTACACATCCTGAAATGTTATCTGCTGACCAAACTGATGCAAATCCACCCCCAGCTCCACATGTGCTGGACAAACAGGTCACAAATCGCTTTGACTTCGAATCAGTATCTCCCGCTGAAGTTCTAAATGCTCTAAAAACTCTCGACACACGCAAAGCAGCAGGACCTGACAACATAGAACCACTTTTCCTAAAACTAGCTGCAGATTTCATTGCTGAACCTCTTTCCCATATTTTCAATCTCAGTCTCAACACAAATAAAATACCCAAAATCTGGAAATCAGCTTTTGTTCTCCCTCTGCTAAAAGGGGGTGAACCAACAAATGTCAACAACTACAGACCAATTTCAAAATTATGCATTCTTGCCAAACTGTTCGAAAGACTTGTCTGTGATCAGCTAACTGATTTCCTACAAGCAAACCATATTCTATCACAATTCCAGTCAGGATTCAGAAAACAACACAGCACCGTCACTACAGTTCTCAAAGTATTAAATGACATCATACATGCCCTGGACTGCAAACAATACTGTGTTGCCCTATTTATAGACCTGTCCAAGGCATTTGATACAGTTGATCACAGACTATTGACAAACATCCTGGAACACTCTGGTCTATCAAAACTTGCAGTCTCCTGGTTCACCAACTACCTAACTGACAGAACGCAGTCTGTTCATGTAGCCGGATCCTCCTCTACTTTCTTAGATGTTGTGAAAGGGGTGCCACAGGGTTCTGTCTTGGGTCCCATTCTTTTCTCCCTATACATAAACGATCTTTGCAGTGATCTGTCAAATGCCTCCCACCATTATTACGCAGATGACACCATCATCTATTGCTGTTCTTCCTCCCTCAGCCAAGCTTTCACCTCTCTTCAGGACGCTTTTAATATTATTCAGTCACGGCTGCAAAAACTTAGACTGGTCCTAAATGCCGACAAAAGCAAGTGCATGGTTCTTGCCAACAGAAAGCAGCAACCAGAGAACCCACCTCAAATTGGAACCCAAGAGGGAAAACAAATAGAAATGGTCTCCACCTACAAATATCTAGGTTTCAACATTGACACTGAACTGTCTTTTAAAACCCACATCTCCAAAATGGCCACTAAACTGAAACTGAAGCTAGGTTTCTTCTTCAGAAACAAATCCTGCTTCTCATGCAAAGCCAGGAGAACATTAGTAGCTGCAACATTCATGCCAATACTAGACTATGGTGACGTGCTGTACATGAGTGCT
>JBBPBX010081645.1:0-15905 GCA_038048925.1 Garcialebias charrua | reverse complement strand
CACGGTCAAGAGGAAACCACAGTGAAGTTATTTTCAAGTTGGAAGTTGGATATTCGAGCTCCGTGTCTTCATCGGTGCGTTGCTCTCGTCAGTCCACTTCATGGAGTCTGATTTCGGGCAGCCGCGCTGAGTCTGCCCCTATTCAGAGACGTCATGGTTCACTTAGGGACCGTCAACAAATTTTCGACCGTGTCACTCTTTAGAAACAAAGAATAATATATTTTACATGGAGAGTGATTTAGGAAACTACACCTGAACTTTAGTTTTTGTGGTGGTTTTTGTTTATCAATCAATCAATCAATCTTTATTTATAGAGCCCTTTTCAGCAGCCAGAAGGTGCACAAAGTGCTGAACAATACAGAAATAAAACAAACAATAAAAAATAACAATAAAAAACAGCCAGTTAAAAATTAAAAACAATTTAGACCTAACAAGAATGTCAAAGAACTACTAGGTATTAAAAGCCTAAAGATAGTCCATTATATTTTGTGCAGACTTTTTCAATCTAAATAACAGATCTTTTTTATTTTTTATTTTTATACTGACTGAATACTTTACTAAATAAAGTAATTTCAGTCAAATTAACCCTTGTTGTTTTTAAAAAATTTACAATACTGCAAAGTAACATGTTAAATTAATTTTGTCAAATAAATAAATTTGATTTCTTTTTTTTGGGGGGTTATATCACGAAATTTATCGTTATCGTGATATCGCTCTGAAATATCACGAAATAATTTTTGAGCCATATCGCCCACCCCTAGCGCTGACTTTCAGAAGTGGAGGCTGCTGGACCCAGGCCCGGCGGCATGGGCGGGCATTGAGGTGCATTGCCCCCCCGCAGAGTCAGCTCTGCCCCCCCTGACAAGACTGGACGACGGGAAGTTTTTTGTTTGTTTGTTTTTAATCTCCGAGTGAACATATTTCTATTTTTCCTATCTTTGTTTGTCCGTCATACAATTCAACCAATCAATGAAGCCAAGGCAACATTCTAGCCAACTACAGTTCGAGGGGGGCGGGTCACTGACTTAATGCGCAAACGCTGTTTTCAAACAGAAACACACGCTCGCCATTGTCCGTGTATCATGGATATTCTAACTTTTTTCCAACAAAACAAGAGGACAACGTATGGAATAAATGAGAGCAGACAGGAAGCGGCACCATCCATTTCAGTTGGAAACGTAAGCACTGAAGTCAGCTAACTTTTTTTTTTTTTAAAGCTAGAAATTAGGAAGATTTTGAGCTAACCAGCAACGTTAGCTTGGAAGCGTTGCAAATAAAAAGACCAGAAAGAACTTCTAAAGGTAAGAACCACTGTGCTTTCTGTGACATGAGTAGTCCAATATAAACTTATGGCTGTGCAGATAATAAATGTACAGTATTTTGTTCATTTGATATACTGTCTGCATAACATTAATCTTGCATAATTGTGGTGTGTAGTGGTGGAGAAAGTACTCTAACACTGACTGTACTTAAGTAAAAGTACAAATAAACAGACAAAATGTACTCTAGTAAAAGTAGAAGTACCATATTAATGTTTTTACTTAAGTAAAAGTAAATAAGTACAGTATTTTCTGGTGTATAGGTCGCACCTGTGTATAGGTCGCATTGTCCAATTATCACCAATAGGTTGGAAAAATCCCTAGATAGGTCACACTGGTGTATAGGTCGCACCTACGTTTAGGTCTGCTGCAAATGTCTGCCACAGGAGCGCACAGCAAGGCTTTTAAGAAGATTAACACTTAAAAACAATTATTTGTTTGATAAAAATGATAGCAAATATATGTCTGAGCTGAACTTTTCCTTAATAAATGAACGTAATTGTGAAATGAGCTGGATTTAAAAATTTGTTTCACCGAAAGTGATAACAAGCCATATGAAGGTCGCACCTGAGTATAGGTCGCAGGCCTTGAAAAAACCATAAAAAGGTGCGACCTATACACCGGAAAATACGGTACTTGCTTTTAAAAATACTTAAAAGTATTTAAGTAAAATCACTTGCTGAAAGTATTAACTAGTGCAATGGCCTACAATATCAAATGTGCCTACTGTATGTATATTTTCTGTAATACATTAATAGTGTTGAGTCATTTTAATGAACAATGCTGCAGATAATACATGTTTTTATTGTGTTTACTCTGTGACACAGTTCACACTTGGACTTGTGATTCTGTGTGTCAGAATTTCAGGGATGACATGCAGAGTTAAATGTCATTAAGCAAAATAAGAATAATAAGGAATGAATATACCTTTGAAAGTTTTTATTTAACACAAAGTAAAACCAATGTGTCATTTTAACTGCAGTAAACACATTTGAGTAAAAGTTGTCTGCCTGAAAAAAGGAGCATTAGACCTAACAAAGGAATGGTCGAGTTCCAGGAGTGGTCACAGAGCTGCTGTTCAACTTGAAGCAAATAAAATGTTGAAAAAAATATGCCACCTTGAAAAAATATAATGCCCCCCCATTGAATTGTTTCTGCAGCCGGGTCTGGCTGGACCGAAGTATAATATTGAACAATTTTACTAGAAATTACAACCATACCTGTTAGAGAACAAACATGTGGTTGGTGGAGGTCTGACGTGAAGCTCCTGCTCCTACACAGAAAAACAGACACAGTCACGAGACTAGATTATCCAAGCACGTGACAACGAAACGTAGCTGCTAACACGTAGCTGCTAACAGCTACACATGCTAACAGCTACACATGCTTAACAGCTAGAGATGTTAACAGATACACATGCTAACAGATACACATGCTAACAGATACACATGCTAACAGCTACACATGTTAACAGCTACACATGCTAACAGCTACACACGCTAACAGCTACAGATGTTAACAGCTACACACGCTAACAACTTTACATGCTAACAGCTACACATGCTAACAGATGCTAACTAACTTCCTCTCCACAGACAAGAAGCTGCAGTGTTACAAGCCTCTGGTAGCAGCAGCTTGGAACTAAATCATAGAATAAAGTATTTGACTCACGAGAAGTCTTTTTTCATTAGTAATTGAAATAAATCACGGAACTAAATCCAGACGTAACTACTTCATCTTCTTCTTCTTCTTCTTCTTCTTCTTCTTTTGAGTTAAGGCGGATCGCAAACAACTGGTAGGTGCATACCGCCACCTACTGTGCAGGAGTGTGTAACCTCTTAACTCCACTTACAATCTATATCTGAGTTTTGTGCGATGTAAAAATGTAAATAATGCTTTCCTTGTCTTATTGATGTCCTCCTTATTCCCTTCTGTTCCCAATATCCCTTTCAAGCTCCATTCTCTCCCCACTGTGATGTAATGGCACTATTTTATGAGAAAGGAAAAAAGGTTCAGGTTTAAAGTCAATGTAATTAAAGGACCACAATGCAGCCACCTTTTAAGTCGAAATGTTGCAGATGCCATGGGCCTGATAAAACGCAAGGAAGAAATAAAAGCTTCAACACAAAGCTCTTGGCCTATTTCACCTACCAAGTTGGATCTAATCAAACAACACACACTGCAGGATGTGGCTCTTCAAACAGTACAAACCTACGTGCAGGCAGGTTGGCCAAAACACGCATCTACAGTTCCAGAAATGGTGAGACCATATTACACCAACAGACATTCCCTTACTGTGTCAAATGGTCTGGTACTGTATAATGACAGAATAGTTATACCACAGCAGCTAAGGCCCGAGATTCTACAACGCATTCATGATGGACATCAGGGCATAGTGAAATGCAGAGAAAGAGCCAAGTGTAGTGTATGGTGGCCAGGACTAAGTAGTGAGATAAGTCAAATGGTTACAGCATGTGCACACTGTCAAGAGTTGAAACCTACTCAGAGAAGAGAACCATTACTTACTACCACGCTGCCAAGTCGACCATGGGAGAGAATAGCCGCAGACATTTGTGAGCTGAACAAACAAAACTACTTAGTCGTAGTAGACTACTTCTCTCGTTACATAGAGCTAGCCCACCTCAAAGACATGTCAAGTGAAACCACGGTGGCTAGCCTGAAAAACATTTGTGCAAGATGGGGCTGCCCAAATGAACTGGTCAGCGATAACGGTCCACAATTCTCGGGGAGAATTTTTGAACAGTTTGCAAAGAACTATGATATCAAGCACATTACCACGAGTCCTCACTACCCTCAAGCAAATGGTGAGGCTGAGAGAGCTGTCCAGACAGCTAAAAGGATTTTGAGACAGACTGATCCTTTCTTAGCCCTCATGACGTACAGATCGACTCCCATCCAAGCAACTGGCGTGAGCCCAGCCCAACTGATGCTGGGGAGACAGATCAGAACCACGATGCCGATGTTGGAAACAAAGTTACAGCCTGCGTGGCCGGACCTCCAACTCATCAAGTCAGCTGATGCGAGGACAAAAGAGAACTATGTGCGTAACTACAACAGCAGATATGGTGCAAAACCATTACCAGAACTTCAACCAGGACACAATGTTTCAGTGAAACTGGACAGTCAAAAAGGATGGACAGAACCAGCTGTTGTCCTACAAAAGTGTGACTCACCAAGATCATACCTGGTCCAGACCGAGTCAGGAGTTTTGAGGAGGAACCGTCGACACCTGAGACCCATCCTCAGTACAACTACTCCTGCAACAGATGGACTGCCGCAGGTTCAGAGTGAGAACGAACCACACTCACCTCCTCCACGGGTGGAGCCTGAGCGTGAACTTTCAGATCCAGTTATACCTGTGACTCCAATTCGTACAACTTCTAGTGGCAGGGTTGTTAAAGTTCCGAGAAGATTTGCTGATTATACTAAGTGAAAAGTTGTTAAGCTATATTTTCTCTGTGTAGTAGTTTTCAGCACAAATACAAATACAAAGTTATTCTGAGAAGGTCCTGTAGAGCCTCAGTTAAATATTCTGTTTCAGCTAAGATGAAACAAGGTGTTCACTGTTATTATTTGTGTGTTTTCTGAATGTTGAGATATGTCAGAAGTGAGTACTACATGATAAAGAAACAGTAACGTGTTACGAGGTCTTAAAAGACTCAAAGAAAGGGTGATGTGATGTAATGGCACTATTTTATGTGGAAGGATACACCAGAACCAGTGGGATGACGAATGTCTCGCGAGAGCTACGAGACGGGGCTTCGAGACGAGAACGTGGAGACGAACGCACACGGTCCTGTGGTCTGTATTATAGTTAGTGTTATGTTCGACAATAAAGAGATAAAAAGCAATACCGGCGACATCCTTGACTCAGCATAACACTACACCCACCACACTTACGTCTTCCCTCATCCTCTCTCTTTCTGCTGTGTACAGTACGTTGTACACATCAACAGTACTGTACATGTTCCACACTTTCCTTTACCCCACAAGCCTCACAATTATCATTAACTCTTTTCCCTATTAAATATAAAAAGTCATTTAAATAAGAGTGCCCTACCCTCAGTCTCATCTTAATAACATCTTCTCTTCTGTTTCTTTCTTTGAATATCTGTATTTTCACTGACTTTTGTATGTTATATAACTTTCTCCCCTTTTTATCTTCATCCCATTTTTTCTGCCATATTTCTGTTCCTTTTTCCTTGATCAATGCTTTTCCTTCACCTTTACCAAATGCGATAGGAATTGTTATTTGTGCTCCCGTAGCCTTCTTTGCAAGTCTATGTGCAGCTTCATTTCCCTTCACCCCCACATGTGCAGGTACCCAACAAAACTGAATGTCCATCCCTCCCCTGTGAAGCCTGTACAAACTATTATATATTTCAATTATAAGATCTTTTCTGCATTCTCCTTTAGACTGTAAACTGTCTAAGGCCGACTTTGAATCTGTGCAAATAACCACTCTGTCCGGTCTGACCTCTTCTACCCACTGCAGGCATCTTCTTCTTCTTCTTCTAAGTGGTGTTTCGAAAACGAAAGGTGCATTACCGCCACCTACAGAGCTGGAGTGTAGACAGGAGATAAACAGAAGGAAGGGAAAAAAAACACTAATCCCGTGCAATGAATGAAAATAGAACAACTAAATCAACTCCATCAGGTCTGTAACAGACAATAAAATAAGAATATGGTCTCAACAGTGAAACAGTAACAGCAAAACAGGAACACGACCACTAAGTACCACCTTACTGAGATGGAGTCACTCCTTTACCCATCATGCCCTCTACAGCTTCCCAACCAAGATCAGTAACATCTAGATATCTTTCAGCAGCCTTCACTATAATTTTGATCTTTTCAGTCTTTCTAACCATCTGAGCCGAACAATTAATCACTTCCACCATGAATAAGACAACATTCTTTTTGTTTACAATTCATTCATTCATTCATTCAACCTTTATTTATACAGGCTAGCCTCGTTGAGTCACGGGGACTCATTTACAAGAGGGACCTGTCTCACTCACACCAAACAACCATCCACTCTCACACTCACACCTAGGGTCAATTTAGAGTCACCAATCAGCCTAACAAGCATGTTTTTTGGTCTGTGGGAGGAAACCGGAGTACCCGGAGGAAACCCACGCATGCACGGGGAGAACATGCAAACTCCACCCAGAAAGGCCCCGGACCGGGATTTGAACCGGCAACCTTCTCGCTGAGAGGCAGCAGCTCTACCAGTTGTGCCACCGTGCTGCCCAATCATTGAATCAGTTGGAAGTGAAGTGCATCCATGTTTGACGTAGTTAATATGGTGCACTCTCCACTTATGTCATCAATGTGGGACTACTTAAGGCATGGTGTTGGTGCAGCTGTGTTGAGTTGGAGTAGTTGGTCTAATCGTCTGCTCTCACGTCTGATGTACTGGATTGTCTGCATGGAATAAACCTCCTGAACTAAACTGAATTGTGGACCTCACTTTGTCCGGCTTATCCTACCCTAAAGATGACAACCCCGACAGGTTATGGGCCCAGAGGGGAGAAGGAAGGTCGTTGGCAAAGAATGTGCTTCGACGGAGAAGAGTCTGAAAAATATGATTCTACTGAAAGTCGAGCCAGATGCAGAGGTAGACGAGGATGATGCAGCGAAAAATGAGATGGCTTATGCAGAGCTAATACAGTTTCTTGATGACAAAAGTTTGTCTTTGATTATGAGAGAGGCAGCAGACAATGGCAGGAAAGCGTTACAAATTGAGCGTTAAGGATTGGTGTAAAAACTGTGCTGTTATTAGAAGCCTTTGCACAGCTGCTGTGGAGCTGATCACAGTGAGGTGCTGTCCCCATTATCTACCCCGCGACTATTCAGTGATCTTTATCAGTTATCTACATCGCCCCAGATGCTAATGTCACCCTAGAAGAAATTCATGACTTACTCAGCTCGCTGCAGTGTAAATACCCAGAGGGGCTCTGCATTGTTTTAGGTGACTTCAACCACGTGAATTTAAAGGACTCTCTCCCAATCTTCAATCAACATGTATCCATAGCAACACGAGGGAGTAACACCCTCGATCACGTCTACACAAATGTGAGAGGCGCGTACACAGCAAAGCCACGCCCACCGCTCGGGGGTTCTGATCATTTATCACTCCTCATGGTCCCAGCACAACTCCCCCCACTAAGACGTTGTAAACCAGAACAAAAGGAAGTAAAAATTTGGCTCCAGGACAGCACCCCCATGCTGAGAGACTGCTTTGAAAAAACTAACTGGTCTGTTTTCAGGGAGGCAGCTACTGATGGAAGCTCGGTGGATCTGGAACTTTATGCATCCTCAGTTCTGGGTTATATTAGCACATGCTCTGAAAATGTATCCATAAAAAAATATGTTAAATCTTACCCCAACACAAAACCCTGGTTAAACAAAAAGGTTTGCACCCTGCTGGCAGTCAGGAACACTGCCTTCAAGTCTGGAGACTCAGAGGAGCTGAGGAAGACCAGGAAAGAGCTGGTTGCTGGCATTAAGAGGGCAAAGGCCACATATGCACAGAGGATCGAGGGACAGTTCACCTCACAAGACCCACGGAGCATGTGAAAGGGCATCAAATGCATAACTGATTATAAAAGCAGGAGCAAACAATGCCCCAAAGACCCATCTCTGCCTGATGCCCTCAATAAGTTTTATGTACGGTTTGAAGACCCAAATAGACCACCCAGCACCAGACTCACCTCATCACCAGAGGAAGAGCATCTCACCCAGCCAGCATGCATAGTTGGGCCCCACATGGGGTTATTGTGGGCTACTGGGGTAAAGAGTGGGCATGGGATTTATCTGGACTAACTGCATGGGACCCATATGGTTATCCCATAAAGGAACCCATTTTGTTGGCCCTGTTGGGCTAAATATATGGGTCCTATACAGCATTAATGTGGGCTAACTGGCAATGGGACAGAAATGGGCTATTTTACATGGGACCCATGTGGTTTTAGAATAATGGGCCCAGCATGGGAAGCCCATGTGGGCAGACTGCATTTACCCCAAGTGGTATAAGAGTGGGCTGACCTTACATGGGTTGTCCCTGGGCATGAATATAAAGGTCCCAGTTCATTTTTATGTGGGTTAACCGCGAATGGGACAGAAATGGGAATTATTATATGGGACCCATGTGGTTTTAATATAATGGGCCCAGCATGGGAAGCCCTTATGGGCCAACTGTATTTACCCCAAGTGAGCTAAATGTGGGATGACCTTACATGGCTTCAACCTGGGCATGTATATATAGGTCCCAGTTCATTTGTATGTGGGCTAACTGGGAATGGGACAGAAATGGGCAATACTATATGGGACCCATGTGGTTTCGGTATAATGGGCCCAGCATGGGAAGCACATGTGGGCTAACTGTATTTACCCCAATTGGGATAAGTGTGGGCTGACCTTACATGGGTTGAACCTGGGCATAGATATATAGGCCCCAGTTCAATTTTATTTGGGCTAACTGGGAATGGGACAGATATGTGAATCAGTATATGGGACCCATGTGATTTTAGTATAATGTGCCCAGCATGGGAAGCCCATGTGGGCTAACTGTATTTATCCCAAGTGGTATAAATGTGGGATCACCTTACATGGGTTCAACCTGGGCATGGATATAAGAGAGATAAGAGAGATAAGAGATTTTTTATTAACATTGCACCAGTTCTCACCAATACAACGTGATAATGTAAACACAGTCATCCAGAGGAGGGGCAGAGAATGTTAAGCTGCTGCAATTCAAAACACATGACATGTTTATCAGCGCGGCCGTCTCTCATCCGTCCTGGATGAAGAGCAAATCAGATATGGAAAAAGGAAAAACACAATAGGTATCATTTGTGATATTCAAAAAAAGAATCTATCAAAGATTGCCTGAAGACACTCCATGATAAAGTCCCAAAAACTCTATCAGCATAAGCACAACCACACGAGACATTGTTGCAGTTTTGACGACATGCAAGGAGATATAGAGTCTGCGAGTAACTTCAGAGAACACAGTTCAGCAGTTTGTTCAGCTGGGCGTTATCCGAGGCACGCACAGAGATCTCTGGGGGGGGGGTCAGCAAGGTCTCTTCAGCTCTACGCTCCAGGAGAATAGTTTCCAAACAGTCTTCTTTTCAAGGACGTGTGCAGAAACCAGATTAGATAGTCTTTTTGTTTATCTTCAATCCAGACCACAGTGTTCTTTTCACTGCAGCCTTCCAAGTCCAGATGCTGTTTCAGGGCCAAAATTCCAAATCATATGAGGTTCCGATCTATGAACCCCCATCTGTGCCCTGATTGAGCCCGGGCGGCTGTAAACGAGTTCCAAAGCGCCCCGCAGGTCCGCGGTGGTCTACCGCCGCTTCCAACGTGCGATTGAGCTCGTACAACAGCTGGGATGAGGAGCTCACAGCCCGGATCAGAGAATCTTGCTGATCAGGAAGTTTCGCCAGCGCGCTGATAGCCGCCGAAGTCTTCCTCAGCTTCAAGTAGCAGACAGCTCCGCTGACGCCAAAAAACAGAGCAGCTGCCACCAATAGACCAATAATCCACAAATCTTCCACGTCTTCGACAGTCAAGACGGTCAGACACATAGGCTGCCACTGTCCCCACGAATCCATCATGTATCCAACCGCGTGTGTGTCAGAGGGACAGACAGCTTCTCCTGGCACGGTCCGCTTCGTGGAAAAAATCTTATCTATTGAAGAAACAGCCCAATTTATTAAATCCATCGCAAATTGGTTCGAGTGAGCGCTGAAGAGTCAGACGAGACAAAAAGCAAGCAGGGAGGAGGAAAAACTTAGGGAGGGAAGGAGCAAAAAGATATGCGACTTGCTTTGTCGAGAGCCGGAAGAGGAATATATAGGGCCCAGTACATTTTTATGTGGGCTAACTGGGAATGGGACAGAAATGGGCATCATTATATGGGACCCATGTGGTTTTAGTATAATGGGCGCAGTATGGGAAGCCTATGTGTGCTAACTATATTGACCCCAAGTGGGATAAGTGTCGGATGACCTTACATGGGTTCAGCCTTGGCATGGATATATATAGGCCCCAGTTCATTTTTATGTGGGCTAACTGGGAATGGGACAGAAATGGGCATTATTATATGGGACCCATGTGGTTTTAGTATAATGGGCCCAGCATGGGAAGCCCTTGTGGGCTAACTGTATTTACCCCCATTGGGATAAGTGTGGAATGACCTTACATGGGTTGAACCTGGTCATAGATATATTGGCCCCAGTTGAATTTTATTTGGGCTTACTGAGAATGGGACAGATATGCACATCTGTATATGGGACCCATGTGGTTTTAGTATAATGGGCCCTGCATGGGAAGCCCATGTGGGCGGACTGTATTTATCCCAAGTGGTATAAGAGTGGGCTGACCTTACATGGGTTGAACCTGGGCATGAATGTATAGGTCCCATTTCGTGTTTATGTAGGATAACTGCAAATGGGACAGAAATGGGAATTATTATATGGGACCCATGTGGTTTTAGTATAATGGCCCTAGCATGGGAAGCCCTTATGGGCTAACTGTATTTACCCCAAGTGGGCTAAATGTGGGATGACCTTACATGGCTTCAACCTAGGCATGTATATATAGGTCCCAGTTCATTTGTATGTGGGCTAACTGGGAATGGGACAGAAATGGGCAATTTTATATGGGACCCATGTGGTTTCGGTATAATGGGTCCAGTGTGGGAAGCACATGTGGGCTAACTGTATTTACCCCAATTGGGATAAGTGTGGGCTGACCTTACATGGGTTGAACCTGGGCATAGATATGTAGGTCCCAGTTCATGTTTATGTGGGATAATTCTGAATGGGACAGAAATGGACATTATTATATGGGACCCATGTGGTTTTAGTATAATGGCCCCAGCATGGGAAGCCCTTATGGGCTAACTGTATTTACCCCAAGTGGGCTAAATGTGGGATGACCTTACATGGCTTCAACCTGGGCATGTATATTTAGGTCCCAGTTCATTTTTATGTGGGCTAACTGGGAATGGGACAGAAAATGGAAATATTATATGGTACCCATGTGGTTTTAGTATAATGGGCCCTGCATGGGAAGCCCATGTGGGCAGACTGTATTTACCCCAAGTGGTATAAGAGTGGGCTGACCTTACATGGGTTGAACCTGGGCATGAACGTATAGGTCCCAGTTCGTGTTTAAGTGGGATAACTGCGAATGGGACAGAAATGGACATTATTATATGGGACCCATGTGGTTTTAGTATAATGGGCCCAGGATGGGAAGCCCTTATGGGCTAACTGTATTTACCCCAATTGGGATAAGTGTGGGCTGACCTTACATGGGTTGAACCTGGGCATAGATATATAGGCCCCAGTTCAATTTTATTTGGGCTAACTGGGAATGGGACAGATATGTGAATCAGTATATGGGACCCACGTGATTTTAGTATAATGGGCGCAGTATGGGAAGCCCATGTGGGCTAACTGTATTTATCCCAATTTGTTTAAATGTGGGATCACCTTACATGGGTTCAACCTGGGCATGGATATATATAGGCCCAAGTTCATTTTTATGTGGGCTAACTGGGAATGGGACAGAAATGGGCAATACTATATGGGACCCATGTGGTTTCGTTATAATGGGCCCAGCATGGGAAGCCCATGTGGGCTAACTGTATTTAACCCAAGTGGTATAAATGTGGGTTCACCTTTCATGGGTTCAACCTGGGCATGGATATATTGGGCCCAGTACATTTTTATGTGGGCTAACTGAGAATGGGACAGAAATGGGCATCATTATATGGGACCCATGTGGTTTTAATATAATGGTCACAGTATGAGAAGCCCATGTGTGCTAACTGTATTGACCCCAAGTGGGATAAGTGTCAGATGACCTTACATGGGTTCAGCCTTGGCATGGATATATAGGGATCAAAAGGGATGTTTTTTTTCAAATAGGAAGGCGGTTCCAGCAGATCCTCCTCTGATTTTATCTTCAAATGGTGTCCCTATTGAGTTTGTTGATTCCTATAAATATCTGGGTATCCTGATCGATTCACATCTCTCTTTTAAACTCCACGTGGAAAACCTAGTGAAGAAACTGAAAGTTAAACTGGGTTTCTTTTTCAGAAACAGATCATGTCTATCACTGAATGTTAGGAAACGCCTTGTATCTGTGACTTTCCTTCCCTCCATTGATTACGGTGACATTCTCTACATGAATGCTCCTACAAGCACCCTGCGGATGTTGGATGTTGTCTATCATGGTGCACTAAGATTCATAACTGGTTGTGATTATCGTACCCACCACTGCACCCTGTATTCACTGGTTAACTGGACATCATTAACCTCACGCAGACTCTTCCACTGGTACATTTTCATCTTCAAATCACTTCTTGGTCTGCTGCCCTCATACATCTCCTCCTACATGTCTTTGCGTGAGTGCAGCTACAGCGTGCGCTCTCAGGACATGATTACCTGCAGTGTTCCGTCAGTGAGGACTGAACTTGGAAAAAGGGCCTTCTCCTACTCCGCTCCTGCTTCATGGAATATCTTACAAAAAGATCTGAAGCTCTCGACCTTGACTTCTCTAAATGGTTTTCAGAATCTGTTGGAATCCTGGCAAAAACCAATGCAGATTTGTTCCTGTCTTTGATTTTATACATATACCTTATAATGTTTTGCTAGTTTTTTGATACTTTGTTAAAAAAAGGAAATATATATATGTATATATATATATATATATATATATATATATATATATATATATATATATATATTTATAACATCCCCAGTTTTTAGTAGTTTTAATAGTGTTTTTGTACCTGACTCTGCGCGTTTTTTGCGGGTGAATTATAGCCGAACTGAGCTGTTGAGAATTGGAGCGGATTTACCACAAGGCACAGCTGAAATCAGCAACGAACTCAAATCAGAACTCGGAAGATTGGATCTGCTTAGATCATCTTTCTGGAAGCAGATGCGCGGAGGAAAGAAGAGAAAGCGATGCTCTCGAGGGAAAAAGCGTGGCTGTCGAGCAGGAATCATGACGAGACTACGAGCAGACGCTAAAACCGGTAAACCCCCGATGCCGGCTTTATTTCTGTCTAACGTGCGTTCGCTCGACAACAAGATGGACCTGCTTCGTCTGAGAGTAACAACGTCGGAGGAGATGAGGAGATGTTCGGTGCTTTGTCTCACGGAAACATGGATCAATGAAGACACTCCTGACTCTGTTTACGAGTTGGATAATAAACTATTTTTCAGAACGGACCGGTGCATCGAGACTACGGGGAAAACGCGAGGTGGAGGTGTCTGCATTTACGTTAACAAAGACTGGTGCACGAACTGTGCCGTTATCAGCAGGATCTGCTCAGCTGCTGTGGAGCTTTTAACAATAAGATGTCGCCCACATTATCTTCCCCGCGACTATTCAGCGATAATAATAAGCAATGTTTACATACCCCCCGATGCTAATGCTAAAGTCGCCCAGGAAGAAATTCATGAGTTACTCACCTCGCTGCAGTGTAAATATCCTGAGGGGTTTTTCATTGTTTCCGGGGACTTCAATCACGTGGATTTACGTGCCATCCTTCCAACCTTCAATCAGCACGTTTTCACAGAAACACGAGGAAATAAGACATTAGACCAGGTCTACACGAATGTGAAGGGGGCGTACACGGCGAAGCCACGCCCACCGATCGGGGCTTCCGACCATCGCTCCCTGCTATTGGTCCCTAGACAGCTCCCCCCACTCCGACGTTCGATGCCAGAACAAAGAGTGATCACATCGTGGCGCCAAGATAGTTCCCCCATGCTAAGAGACTGCTTTGAAAACACAAACTGGTCTGTCTTCAAAGAGGCAGCTACGAATGGAAATTCAATTGACCTGGAGCTTTATGCTTCCTCTGTCCTGGGTTACATCAGTACATGTGCTGAAAATGTATCCATAAGAAAGTGTGTTAAATTTTACCCCAATCAAAAACCCTGGCTAAATAAGGATGTCCGCACCCTGCTGGCAGCCAGGGACACTGCATTCAAGTCTAAAGATACTGAGGAGTTGAGAAAGTGCAGGAGAGAACTGGATGATGGCATAAAGAAGGCCAAAGCCGCGTATGCACAGAGGATCGAGGGACAGTTCACCTCACATGATCCAAGGAGCATGTGGCAGGGCATCAAATGCTTAACAGACTACAAGGGCAAAAGCAAACAATGCCCCAGGGACCCATCCCTGCCTGATGCCCTCAATAAGTTTTATGCACGTTTTGATGATCCAAACAGACCAACTAGCACCAGACTCACCTCATCACCAGACGAGGAGCACCTCAAAGTGACCGCAGCAGAAGTGAGAGGCAGTCTCAGAAGGATCAACCCTCATAAAGCTACGGGTCCAGACAACATCCCAGGGAAAGTTCTGAAGGAATGTGCGGACCAGCTCTGTGAGGTGCTGGCTGACATCTTCACCACCTCACTTGCACTGGAGTCAGTTCCCACCTGCCTGAAGACCGCCACCATCATCCCAGTCCCAAAAAGCTCCACAGTGACTGGTCTGAATGACTACAGACCGGTGGCTCTCACCCCGATAGTCGCTAAATGTTTTGAGAAACTGGTCATGTCCCACATCAAGACAGCCGTCAACATCAACGAGGACCCTCATCAATATGCATATCGTGAGAACCGATCAACAGAGGACGCCATCTCCTCCGTGGTCCACACTGCTCTCACCCACCTGGATCAGAAGGACTCATACGTGCGTCTGCTCTTTGTGGACTTCACATCTGCCTTCAACACCATGATCCCCCAAACTCTGATAGACAAACTATCCACACTTGGACTAAGCCCCTCTATTTGTAACTGGGTCTTAGACTTCTTAACAGACAGACCACAGTCCGTGAAGATCCACAACTTCTCCTCCTCCACCATCACCCTCAGCACTGGCTCTCCTCAGGGATGTGTGCTGAGCCCTCTTCTGTTCACTCTGCTCACATATGATTGTATAGCCACACATCCAGGCTGTCATATTGTTAAGTTTGCAGATGATACAGCTGTGGTGGGATGCATCACAGATAATGATGAATCCAGCTACAGACAGGAGGTGGAACATCTGGAGAGCTGGTGCAAAGAGAACAACCTTCACATGAATGTGAAGAAGACGAAGGAGATGATTGTGGACTTCAGAAGGAACAAACACACCCACACCCCACTGTATATAGGTGGATCTGCGGTGGAGGTGGTCTCCAGCTACAAATACCTGGGTGTACACTTGAATGATAACCTCAGCTGGAGCAATAACACCACCAGCCTGATCAAGAAAGGTCATCAGAGACTCTACTTCCTCAGACGGCTGAGACGAGCCGGTCTGAGAAGCCCAGTCCTCACCTCGTTCTACAGGTGTGCAGTGGAGAGCGTCCTGTGCTCCAGCATCAACGTGTGGCATGGAGGCTGCACAGTTGCAGAGAGAAAAGCTCTGCAGAGAGTGGTGAAGGCTGCACAGAAGTCTGTGGGAGTCAGTCTCCCCACCATCACAGACATTTACACCTCCAGATGCAGAAAAAGAGCCACCTGCATCATGAAAGACCTC
>JBBPBX010081643.1:0-15906 GCA_038048925.1 Garcialebias charrua | reverse complement strand
AGGTGTGTGCTACTGACAGGTGTGTGCTACTAACAGGTGTGTGGTGCTGACAGGTGTGTGGTGCTGACAGGTGTGTGCTGCTGACAGGTGTGTGCTACTGACAGGTGTGTGCTGCTGACAGGTGTGTGGTGACAGGTGTGTGCTGACAGGTGTGTGGTGCTGACAGGTGTGTGGTGCTGACAGGTGTGTGCTGCTGACAGGTGTGTGCTACTGACAGGTGTGTGGTGCTGACAGGTGTGTGGTGCTGACAGGTGTGTGCTACTGACAGGTGTGTGCTACTGACAGGTGTGTGGTGCTGACAGGTGTGTGCTGCTGACAGGTGTGTGGTGCTGACAGGTGTGTGCTACTGACAGGTGTGTGCTACTGACAGGTGTGTGCTACTGACAGGTGTGTGGTGCTGACAGGTGTGTGCTGCTGACAGGTGTGTGCTGCTGACAGGTGTGTGCTGCTGACAGGTGTGTGCTGCTGACAGGTGTGTGCTGCTGACAGGTGTGTGCTACTGACAGGTGTGTGCTGCTGACAGGTGTGTGGTGCTGACAGGTGTGTGGTGCTGACAGGTGTGTGGTGCTGACAGGTGTGTGGTGCTGACAGGTGTGTGGTGCTGACAGGTGTGTGCTGCTGACAGGTGTGTGCTACTGACAGGTGTGTGGTGCTGACAGGTGTGTGGTGCTGACAGGTGTGTGCTACTGACAGGTGTGTGCTGCTGACAGGTGTGTGGTGCTGACAGGTGTGTGGTGCTGACAGGTGTGTGGTGCTGACAGGTGTGTGCTACTGACAGGTGTGTGCTACTGACAGGTGTGTGCTACTGACAGGTGTGTGGTGCTGACAGGTGTGTGCTGCTGACAGGTGTGTGCTACTGACAGGTGTGTGCTACTGACAGGTGTGTGCTGCTGACAGGTGTGTGCTGACAGGTGTGTGCTACTGACAGGTGTGTGCTGCTGACAGGTGTGTGCTACTGACAGGTGTGTGCTGCTGACAGGTGTGTGCTGCTGACAGGTGTGTGCTACTGACAGGTGTGTGCTGCTGACAGGTGTGTGCTACTGACAGGTGTGTGCTGCTGACAGGTGTGTGCTGCTGACAGGTGTGTGCTACTGACAGGTGTGTGCTGCTGACAGGTGTGTGCTGCTGACAGGTGTGTGCTGCTGACAGGTGTGTGTACTGACAGGTGTGTGGTGCTGACAGGTGTGTGCTACTGACAGGTGTGTGCTACTGACAGGTGTGTGCTACTGACAGGTGTGTGCTACTGACAGGTGTGTGCTGCTGACAGGTGTGTGCTACTGACAGGTGTGTGCTGACAGGTGTGTGCTACTGACAGGTGTGTGCTACTGACAGGTGTGTGCTGCTGACAGGTGTGTGCTGCTGACAGGTGTGACTGACAGGTGTGTGCTGCTGACAGGTGTGTGCTACTGACAGGTGTGTGCTGCTGACAGGTGTGTGCTACTGACAGGTGTGTGCTACTGACAGGTGTGTGCTACTGACAGGTGTGTGGTGCTGACAGGTGTGTGCTACTGACAGGTGTGTGCTACTGACAGGTGTGTGCTGCTGACAGGTGTGTGCTGCTGACAGGTGTGTGCTACTGACAGGTGTGTGCTACTGACAGGTGTGTGTGCTGACAGGTGTGGTGCTGACAGGTGTGTGGTGCTGACAGGTGTGTGGTGCTGACAGGTGTGTGGTGCTAACAGGTGTGTGGTGCTGACAGGTGTGTGGTGCTGACAGGTGTGTGGTGCTAACAGGTGTGTGGTGCTGACAGGTGTGTGGTGCTGACAGGTGTGTGGTGCTAACAGGTGTGTGGTGCTGACAGGTGTGTGGTGCTAACAGGTGTGTGGTGCTGACAGGTGTGTGGTGCTAACAGGTGTGTGCTACTGACAGGTGTGTGCTACTGACAGGTGTGTGGTGCTGACAGGTGTGTGCTGCTGACAGGTGTGTGCTACTGACAGGTGTGTGGTGCTGACAGGTGTGTGGTGCTGACAGGTGTGTGCTACTGACAGGTGTGTGCTACTGACAGGTGTGTGGTGCTGACAGGTGTGTGCTACTGACAGGTGTGTGTGCTGACAGGTGTGTGCTACTGACAGGTGTGTGGTGCTGACAGGTGTGTGCTACTGACAGGTGTGTGCTACTGACAGGTGTGTGCTGCTGACAGGTGTGTGGTGCTGACAGGTGTGTGGTACTGACAGGTGTGTGCTGCTGACAGGTGTGTGCTACTGACAGGTGTGTGCTGCTGACAGGTGTGTGCTGACAGGTGTGTGGTGCTGACAGGTGTGTGCTACTGACAGGTGTGTGCTACTGACAGGTGTGTGCTACTGACAGGTGTGTGGTGCTGACAGGTGTGTGCTGCTGACAGGTGTGTGCTACTGACAGGTGTGTGCTGCTGACAGGTGTGTGCTGCTGACAGGTGTGTGCTACTGACAGGTGTGTGCTGCTGACAGGTGTGTGCTACTGACAGGTGTGTGGTGCTGACAGGTGTGTGCTACTGACAGGTGTGTGCTGCTGACAGGTGTGTGGTGCTGACAGGTGTGTGCATCACTGACAGGTGTGTGCTGCTGACAGGTGTGTGCTACTGACAGGTGTGTGGTGCTGACAGGTGTGCATCACTGACAGGTGTGTGCTACTGACAGGTGTGTGCTACTGACAGGTGTGCATCACTGACAGGTGTGTGCTACTGACAGGTGTGTGCTACTGACAGGTGTGTGGTGCTGACAGGTGTGCATCACTGACAGGTGTGTGCTACTGACAGGTGTGTGCTACTGACAGGTATGTGCTGCTGACAGGTGTGCATCACTGACAGGTGTGTGCTACTGACAGGTGTGTGCTGCTGACAGGTATGTGCTGCTGACAGGTGTGTGCTACTGACAGGTGTGTGCTACTGACAGGTGTGTGGTGCTGACAGGTGTGTAGTGATATAGGCCCTCTGTCTTGACCTTCAAGTACACCTCTCCACATCTCTCTGAAACTCTCAGTGTTACACCTTCTTGACGCCCTCAAGGAGACGAGTGGACACTTATATTTTTACAATTATTATGAATTAATGGACACTAATTAATCAGATTGAACTTTCTTTTTAATGTGTGTTAATTCAGAATTGATCTACAGTATATTTTGTCATTTTAATGATGATCTGTTACTTGCATGAGTTTGACCTTTCTGGTTTTATTTCTGCAGAGCAAGCAGGCTCTGATTCTAAGACACAGTTCAGGGTAAACTGTTAGCTGTTCACTTCCTTCTCTGTTTTGTCTGTGAATGTTAGCCATAATATTCTCGGTGCTCACAGAGCAGGCCATCTGGCCGCTTATGTAAACAGTTTTCCTGTGTCCTTCAGAGACAGTTCTTTCTATGAGATGAAAATCCATCTCTTATTATGTTAAAACCAGCCAATAGTTATTAAGGAGGTGGGGAGACCCCGCCTCCCATATAAAGGTCATTTCCTGCATTTTCTTTAGTGCTTTTGGAGAGAACTAACTCACAACTGGCTTCTCTCCTCTGGGAAAGCTGGAGACGTTCCGGTCAGTGTGTCAACTAGACCCACGTCTCAGCTGGAGTCACGGCAAAGCCTTGCTGTGCCTCGAAACACTCATTTCTGAAAGATTTTGTTTTCTGAAGTTTATTTTGAAAATCCGTCAGTGCGATTGGGGCCTGTTCCTGCCGGTGAAAGCGTGCTCCCGGATCGTCTGATCCAGCCATACACGCACGAAGTCGACTGGACGTGAGCTGGACCACACAGTCCGTTAGTGTCCACAAACTTCTCAGCCCTCACCTCCTCTAGACGTATCGTCACCAGGTAAAGAGGCTTGTTTGTATGTTGCACGTGTCGAAAGTACAGCTGGACCTGTTTGGGAAAAGGCTGCCACCCTGGTTGGTTCAAAATAATCAACTTCAGTTAACTTAGCTTTCAATTCTTATCTTCTTCCTCCTATTTCTTATTTTTCATAAGCTATTAATCTGTCAAGTAAATGTACCAACAGTTTAAGTTCCTAACTGTCTGTTTGTTTTAATTTGAATTCTTGTCAACGTAGTTATTAAATCAGAGCTAAGATCGATACAAATGTTTAATGTAATTGTTGTGATAGTTTCAATAAAAGGTCTATTTTCTGGTAGACCAACATAAGTTGAAGTCTCTTGTGAAATTACATTTCTGGCTAATCACAGTTAAAGCAATTTAGTACCTGAAAAAGGAAGAACTCGCGACTTGGTGGCAAGTTTGTGCAGATAAATCCTGCTCAGACCTGCACATCTAGAAATATAGGTAAGTCAGTAAACTGACCAGTAAGTCCTATATCTCTACAATAATGGTGGCCCAGTAAGTGTTTAAATACCTTACCCCCCATTAATTCTACTACATTTTGGTGGCTCGTCCGGGTTCCTAGAACGGTTATTAAGTTGTTTTGTGTAGCTTATTGTCACGGTATTGTTGGCATAGTTCGGTATCCTGGTTTTGGGTTTGTGTGGTTCTGGCTGGTGGGGTGTCAGAGATTGCTAATCGTGGCATTGTCTGGTGCGTTTCCCGTTGGAATTATCTTTTCTTTCACATTTCAACGTATGCTTGAAGCTGCGGATGAATGAATGTTTGTTTTGTGAGACGTTTCATTACGTGTCGTGGGGTTGCATGCATTTTTTCGTTTTGTGACCGCCGTGTCACCTCTGCTTCATTTTATTACATCTGCGGTTTGCTGTTGAAGGTCTGTTTCACTCATTTGCTGCTCCATTTTTACCTAATCTGTTACAACGTGTTGTTAGCTGTGGTTCGGGTGAAACCCACTCAGCTTGGTTCGGACCGCACGGTTCCGATAGACGTAAAGTCCGTTGTTTAAACAGTTAGACGTACTGCCTTCTCTGGATGGCGTGGGAGTTAGCCTGGATGTGTTTGGGCTCGTTTACAGAATTTTCTGCGGTGTAAAAATACGTTTATTTTGTGAAAGAGTGTCCAGTACTTTGGGTCGAGCTAAAGTTAGCGGTACCGAGGCAAGATGGCTGCTTAAAGCGCTGTGATTGGTCCATTGTGTGTCGTGTTCAAAACAGTTGGTTCTGTAGACTCTGGTTGTCTGATTCATTTTTGCACACATTTCTGACAGTTTATCTGTGTTGTCTGGGTTCTATGCACGTGATATCGTCGAAGACTGGCTTAACCGCGGTGTTTTGCGATATTTATGACTGTTTTAGAACGTTGAAAAGTCCGTTCCATGCTAACGTTCGGCGACCGCAGGTCTGTGAACGCACCGCTCGAACGGCGCGTCACACGTGGGTGGCGTTAGGTTTGGAAGACACAATTTCCCATGAACGCTTGGGTTTTAGAACTACAGTTCTGTCTTCGCTGTGATTGGTCGATTACGCTGTATGTGTTGACGCTTGGGGGGTGAGGAGCTGCTTACCTGAGGCTAAGAGGACGCTGGCGTTGTTTTGTTCGCCGCTTCTCCGTCTGGATTATTTTTTCCCACAACTTTAGTCATTGTTGTGGATAAATTGTGGCTTCGGATGATGTTTTTTTTGCTGCTCGGGGGACTCTGCTATTTTATATTCCTGCTACTGTGTGACGCCGTGTCTCCCTCCTCAGCTAGCGTGATGCTAAGCTACTCTGCTGGAGAGCTGTTGAGCCTTAATAACAGCAATGTCCATCTGGATCCTCTGGACGTTGCCGTCATCAAAAGGCTGGGTCTTTTTCGACGTCCTCCGTATGTCCACAGAAGCTCCCGGAGAAAGCATATTTTTAATCGGACTGGGTCCACCATACCGGTCATTTGGTCAGCTGGGCGTTCTGGCGCATGGCGCTTACGTCATCAGAGCACTGTGGCTCATGGGATTTGTAGTCCTGACGTGACTACAGCAGTTCCTGCGTCTTCTCGAGCGCAGGATGGAAAACGTGGAGTGGATTTTAACCTTCTCAAGCCTATTAAAAAACACATGACTTCACCTTACCTTAAAATAGAACTTTTCAATGTGCAGTCATTGACTAATAAAGCAAGCCTCATCCAGGAGCACATTCTGGATAAGGATTTGGATATTATGTGCCTTACAGAGACTTGGCATCAGCCGAACAGTTTTTCTGCTCTCAATGAGGCATGTCCTGCTGGATATAAATATCTCCAGAGAGCACGGAGTTTAGGCCGTGGCGGTGGTCTAGCCGTCATTTTTAAAGACCATCTGGACCTTTTACCTGTGACTCTGTCTGAGTTGTCCTCCTTTGAGTGTTTGGCTTTCTCCTCCAAAACACCAAACTCAATGAAAGTGCTCCTCATTTATAGGCCCCCTAAATCTCATCCTTCCTTTTTTGCTGAAATGTCAGAGACTCTGTCAATGTTCTGTTCCACAACCACTAACTTACTCATACTCGGGGATCTCAACATTCATGTTGATACACCTACTAATCATCTAGCTGCTGAATTCCTTCAACTTTTGGACTGTATGGACTTGGAACAACATGTCAAGCTTCCAACACATTCTCGTGGCCACACCCTGGACTTAGTCATTACAAACTCTCTAACTGTGCCTCATCTCTCAGCATATGACATGGGTGTATCCGATCACAAAGTCATCTACATGGAGCTTCCTTTCCTGAACAGTACCATCAAACCAAAGCGACAAATTTCTTTTAGAAATCTGAAAAACATCAATCCTGAACTTCTAGCAGCTGATCTTAAGGTCCTCGTTCCTGTCTCCATTCCAGCTTCCCTCAATGCAGTGGACTTCTACAACATCAGCCTCTCCAGCATCTTAGACCAACATGCTCCTGTCAGAGAGAGGACAGTTGCCTTTTCACGCTCAGCTCCCTGGTTTACCCCAGAGCTGAGGAAAATGAAGACAGCTGGTCGAGTGCTTGAGAGACGCTTCTTGGCTTCTGGTCTGCTAGCTCACAAGCTAGCTTATACAGAGCATCGTAAGATGTATGCTAGGTCCCTCAAAAACTCTCGAACTTTATTTTACTCATCTATAATTTCTGATAACCCTGGTAACTCCAAAATACTTTTTTCAACCATCACTCACCTCCTTCAGCCACGTACAACCTCACTCACTGACTCCACTAATGATCTTTGTAATAAATGTATCTCCTTTTTCCAAAACAAGATCCAAAAAATCAGATCAGCCATCACCTCTTCACCCCCTGCCCTTTCTCCGGCTGCAAATGTACAGCTTGAGAACCCTCCTCCCCTCAGCTTTTTCCCAGAGGTCTGTGTGAAGGAAGTTGAAGCCACTGTCAGGGCAATGAAACCCTGCACATGTGCTCTTGACCCCTTCCCAACAGTCCTGGTCAAGGCTAACATTGCCTCTCTCAGTTCACTTATCACCACTATAGTTAATCAGTCTCTCCAATCTGGTCATATTTCCCCTGTCTTGAAGTCCTCTATAATTAAACCTCTTCTTAAAAAACCTACCCTCGATCCCCATGACCTGGCAAATTACAGACCCATTTCCAACCTTCCCTTCCTCGCTAAAGTTTTGGAGAAATTAGTCTCGGTTTATCTACAAGAACATCTACATGACAATAATATACTGGATAAATTTCAATCAGGTTTTCGAACAGCACATAGCACTGAAACAGCTCTTGTCCGGGTTACAAATGACCTGTTGGTCACTGCGGACCGTGGTTCCTCCTCTCTCCTTATTCTCCTTGATCTTTCGGCAGCCTTTGATACGGTTGATCATTACATTCTGCTCCAACGCTTACAGCAGTTTGCAGGACTTACTGGCACTGCCCTGGAGTGGTTCCGATCATACCTGACAGACAGAACAGAGTCTGTCTCCATCGGGCGTGCCAAGTCATTGAGCCATCCTGTTTCTTGTGGTGTGCCCCAGGGATCAGTTCTGGGACCCCTCCTTTTCAACCTATACATGGTACCACTTGGGTGTATTATCAGCAGCTATGGGGTCTCATTCCATTGCTATGCTGATGATACTCAGCTGTATCTTAAACTGGGTAGCAATGTGTCTGAGACCCCATCTACATCATCTTCTTCAGCTTCTCCATTTTCTCCACTTTCTTCTCTTTCCACACTCACAGCGTGTCTGGAGGAGATAAAGGCATGGATGCGGCAAAATTTCCTTCACCTTAACAGTTCAAAAACAGAAGCAATTCAAATTGGTACATCACATCAAATTCAACAACAAAAAATCCTCAGTATCACTTTTTCTGGCCAGAACATCTCTCTTTCCAATACAGTCACCAATCTTGGTGTTATTTTTGATCCACAACTCACCTTTGAAAGCCATATAAAGCATATCTGTAAAACTTCTTTTTTTCATCTTCGAAATATTGCAAAGCTTCGGTCTACACTGTCCCTCACTGATGCAGAAAAGCTCGTCCATGCCTTTGTCTCCTCCAGACTGGATTACTGCAATGCACTTCTCTTCGGGATTCCTGGCAAGAACATACAAAAACTACAGTATGTCCAAAACAGCGCTGCCAGGGTCCTGATGAGAGTGCGTAAGTATGAACACATCACTCCTGTACTGCGTTCACTACACTGGCTTCCTGTTTCTGCCCGGATCACGTACAAAATGTATCTGCTCACCTTCCAGTGCCTGTACGGTAATGCACCATCCTATTTAAAAGAACTTCTCACTCCTCACTGTCCTTCCCGCACTCTCCGCTCTTCCAACACCCATCTTCTTCTCACTCCCAGGTCTCGGTCTCGCACAATGGGAGACCGGGCTTTCTCCTGCGCTGCCCCTCGGCTGTGGAACGCCCTGCCCTCATATCTGAGGGCCCCACAGACCGTGACATGTTTTAAAAAAGGTCTTAAAACCTTTCTTTTTATCCAGTTTTTTAAATAATTAATTGTGCTTTTGTTTTTTATTGCACCCAGTTTTTTGAGTATTTTATCTGCATTTTGTGAATTTTAAGTTTTTGATGCAATCATCTGTGAGGCTCCATCCTCTTGGTTGTTCCTCTTCTTTGTTGCATTTATGGTTGATTTTTATCTTGATTTTATTTTTCATTGTAGCACTTTGAGATCTGTTTGATGTAAAGTGCGTTATAAATAAAAGTTATTATTATTATTATCCTCGTCAACTTTCACTTCAGCTGTTTGTCCCAGACAAGTTCAGGCTTGTTGCCCGTTACTATCTCTGAAAAGACTGTTTCATCGCGGTGTTTTTGAGATTTTAATGGGTGGATTGAGTCAGTTGCTCTGAAACTGCCGATCGTCATGTGACCAGGTCACGTGACACCGTGTGCTGCAGCTGCTTTATGGGTCCGACCGCTTTCTTTTAAACGCAGTTTAAAGGATCACATTACCTGTCCTGAACGATGTTACTCACATCGAATCGTCTATTATAGACTGGGGTTCTAGAGCTTATCACGTTACGCTTTAGATCTGTCTGATTGATGCTTTTTCGTCCGTGTTAGATGTCTGTGGGCTAAAAGCTGCAGCTTCGCTCGCGGGTGATAACAGCGCCTCTATAGCGGTCAGATAGAGAAATTATCTGTTAATTATCTGTTATTTAGATCGAAAAAGTCTGCACAAAATATAGATCAACAAAATCCACCACAAAAACTAAAGTGCAGGTGTAGTTTCCTAAAACAACTAAATAAAATGAATCTTAAGCTCTGTTGAGCATAAATGTCACATTTTTGTCATCTGTATGTTTTCCATACAAGACGAAATTCGTCTCTGCATTTAACCCAACCTCCACCAGGTGGTGCAGTGAGCAGCCATAGAAAGTCCCCGGGGAGCTGGGGAAATAGGTGGGCACTCATAGACACCCCAAGGTGTGTAGTGGCCGGGGTTCGAACCTGGGTCCTTTGGGTCCAAAGTCGGCAGCCCTGCCTTTACACCATCTAAATGAAACATACAACAAAATATATGTTGTCTTTAAATGAGCTGTAACTTCCAGAACTTGTAACAAGGTGATCAGCTGACCCTGAAGCTTGTTGGTGTTTCAGCTTCATCTATTCATGCAGGAATGATCCATTTCTCTGATTCATTTTTTTAACTGATCTGTCTCTGATTACCTGCCTCGAGAGACAGCTGAGCTGCGCATTTATAGACAGTTTAGAGCGAGGGAGAGATGCAGCCCGCACACGCGGCTCAGAGCAGGGCGGGGGGAGGTGGAGACATTTGAGCTGTCTGTACCTGAGAGCAGGGGGAGAGAAGCTGAGATGCGAGTTGTTTGTTTTTAGCATTTTAGCTAGCTAGTATTGCACGCAGACTGGTTGAGGGGGGTGCGCAGTTCGGTTTGGTCGCTGAAAACGCTTGGTTAGTAAGGGAGCGGGGCGCCCCGACGTATTACGTCATGAAATTAGCATATCATGATCATGAGTATGCAAAAACTCAGGACAATATTATGTTCATTAAATGTTTAATGTTTTAGTTTTAGAGTTGGTGTAAATTTTCATACTCTTATACCACTATGCAAAAAACTCAGGACAGTGTTAGTTTTACTATTTTATGCTTATGTCTATTATTATATGTTTCAGTGTTTCAATGTTTAGATGTTTACTGTTGCACCGAGGGACTGAGAGAAACGCAATTTCGGTCCTGTGTATGTCCTGTACTGTACATATTGCAGATCTGACAATAAAGTTGACTTTGACTTTGACTTTGATAACTTTTTTGCCCGGGCAAGCTTTTTTACCGGCAATACCGGGAACGATATGATATGGCTTAGCCCTAGTCTCTCTCTGTGTTTTTCCGCTGCGTCAAGCTACTGCTACAGGGGCCCCACAAGGATGTGTGCTGAGCCCCCTTCTATTCACCCTGCTAACACACGACTGCACACCATCGTACAGCTCCAACCACTTCATCAAGTTTGCGGACGACACAACAGTGGTGGGTCTCATCAGCAACAACGATGAGACGGACTACAGGAACGAGGTGAGCCGCCTGGCCTTGTGGTGCGGACACAACAATCTCACTCTCAACGTGGAGAAGACAAAGGAGATTGTTGTGGACTTCAGGAAGAAGGATGCCCAACATGCCCCTCTGACCATCAACAGCACCGCAGTGGAGAGAGTAGACAGCACCAAGTTCCTGGGAGTGCACGTCTCAAAGGACCTGTCCTGGAGCAGGAACACTGCAGCACTGGCAAAGAAGGCTCACCAGCGTCTCTACTTTCTCCGCAAGCTGAAAAGGGCTGGAGCTTCAACCCCCATCATGAGCACCTTCTACAGAGGTGCCATAGAAAGTGTCCTGACCAGCTGCATCACTGTGTGGTTTGGTGCATGTACTGCATCCTGCCGCAAGAGCCTCCAGCGCATTGTGAGAGCAGCTGAGAAGATCGTGGGCACCTCCTTGCCCTCACTGCAGGACTTACACAGCAAACGCCTCACTCGGAAAGCCCACTGCATGGCAGGTGATCCCACACACCCACTACACAGCTGCTTCAGACTGCTGCCATCAGGGAGGAGACTGAGGAGTCTCCAGGCTCGAACCAGCAGACTGAGAGACAGCTCTGTTCATCAGGCAGTCAGAATGCTAAACACTCTGCCTGCTCTGCCCCCCCTCCCATTTGAACTGCCTTAACACTAAAACTTTCTCACACATTATCACTCAACACAAAGTTTTTCACTAAACTCTCGGTCATGTGCTCATACAGTTTGCACTACTTCTCATACTTGCACTAATGTCTGTATTACATCACTGCCTATAATCATAATACTGTTTACATTCTCTGTTTACATTTATTAATACTGTTTACTTTTATTACTACTGCTTACATGTAATTACTACTGTTTACATTTATTTACACTACTCTAATATCTACACCACTGCTGGTACATATACAGTGTGCTCTGAACGGTCTTATTTAGGGATGCCCAATGTGCCTTACTGCATATGCCACTTTTTGCCTCTATAACAACATCAACTACTACCTCATACATATACTGTGTACATTGACTCATACGCTGCTTTGCCACTTTGCAAATGTCAATGCTAGAAACCTTTAGTTTATTTTAGTTATACTTTTTATACTCTTTTTTTGTGCTAGTATGCAAAAACTCAGGACAGTATTATGTTCATTAAATGTTTAATGTTTTAGTTTTAGAGTTGGTGTGGATTTTCATGCTCTTGCACCGCTATGCAAAAAAAAAAAAAACTCAGGACAGTGTTAGTTTTACTATTTTATGCTTATGTCTATTATTATATGTTTCAGTGTTTCAATGTTTAGATGTTTACTGTTGCACCGAGGGACTGAGAGAAACGCAATTTCGGTCCTGTGTATGTCCTGTACAGTACATATTGCAGATCTGACAATAAAGTTGACTTTTGACTTTTTTTGACTTTTTGACTTCTACCGTCAAACAGGAAGTACAACCGGAACTGGCTTTTCAAAATATATATATATTTTTTTAATGAGATGCGTGGCATAACCACGAAACGTCGTAACTCGAGACTGTCGTAACCTGAGGACTACCTGTATTATTAAACCTCTTCTTTAATAAATGTAAACCCACAATCATCTGTTTGTTTGAGCCTACAAACATCTTTATATGTAAATGAATTACCACCTGGGAGATTGATTTAATTCATTGTGAATTACATGTTCTACATACAGTAATCCACTTTTTTCACCTCCAAAATGTTTAAGCTTATGCTCATTGGGAAATAACTGGGTATAATAGGTCTTAACCATCAGTTTATTCATTCTAATACAAAAAAGAAATAAAATGCATAATTATGGTAACAATTTGTTTTGTGAGACAGAGAATAATGCACAGGAATCGTTCAGCTTTATCAAAAATATAAATCTTTATTCGTGCTCAAAAGCTCTAAAATTCTTTAAGAGGAATTTGATATACAACCACAGAGAATAAACACCCAAGGCCCGCCCATACCAGGCCTCCTCTCCAGGACCCACACATTATCACACAGTACACCACTGCAACACAGACAGCCCCCTCACTATACTACACGGTCTAAACCACTGCACAACAAACACCACAAGGGGAGAAGTAAAACGACTGTACTGGTAAATGAAACTGTCCCCCAGTACCGTGCTGCTGCTCACTAAAGTTATCAGGTGAGTCCCATATATTAAAAACAGTCAGCTGATACAAAAGAGTTCATAAAGTTTTTAGAAGACCACTTAGCTGCAGGTCTGGTGACAAGACCCCCCCAGTGAGGTCTACGTGCAGGAAACCCCCTCAGGTGGATGGACACACCGCTGGCTCAGAATGGTCTAAGACAGAGGACCTCTGGTCATCCTGTGGTTCAAACTGGCAGGAGAGGTTCCACTTGAGTCACTGGAGCATGTCTCAATTGGGTACAGTTTGTCAGATCAGGCTTAAAGGCAATCTAACCCCTAGTCCCTCGCTGCCTAAAAGAGACATCCAGCCTCTCCTCCTATCACAGGACCAGCTCCCTACTTAACTGTCTTCCCCACCGGCAGAGTTGATCACTGCTACCGGCACCTTCCACCTGGTGCCCAAAGCAACACCAAACCAAGAAAAGACTTCCCGTGTCTACTCCTGTTCCCCCTTTACCTCCTTCCTCACAGGTGAGTTCAGTTACGACTCATCAACTCCTCACAGCAGCCACAGGCCTTCTTATGCCCCTTTTCCACCGGTCGGCTCGGGTCGGATGTTACGTCATATGTGCGTCGCAGAGACCCCCTTTCATCCTTTTCCACCGGATATTCCGTGCTAAGCCGCGCGAGATTTCTTGAGATTTTCGGGCTGGTTTCAGAGGTGTACTGAGGCGAGCTCACCCGCTCTGGAAGTAGGAAGGAGGAGACTCGAGCAGTTTTCACGGAAGTGATCACTGCAGGACTTTACATGAATAACACGGTAAAAACAATTATTATTTTTAAAATTTATAGCAAAGATGGGTCTTCAGCTGAACGTGTCCTTAATAAAATCACGTATTGCTCAAAACTGCAGGATTTTAAAAAGCAGGTTCGCCACGAGCAACACGCGGCGCGCGGGCGGCTTTATGTCTTTAAATGTAGCTCAATGAACAGATATAAAATATATTTCATAGCTGACTTTATAGTACGAGGGCTCCTGAGCTTAACCACGCTTTAATATTGTCACGTAGTGGTCAAATATGCTGCATTTAAAGTAGTTTCGCTTTGACTTCTTCCAAAACTGTGCTTGCACAACGAAAATAAATTATAAAAATTCGAATTTTATTTCAAATAACTCCAACAGGATACATTTAGTATATGAACATGTTGTGATCACACTAGATTTTTTTGAAAAATATCAGCTATGTGGTTTTTGATAGAATTGATAATATGTGATACAAAGTACAAGGGAGAAAATTAATGGAGGTGTCTTTATGTCTATAAAACATTGAATTTTATTTCAAATAACTCCAACAGGATACATTTAGTATATGAACATGTTGTGATCACACTGTGTTGTTTAAAAAAAAAAACAGTTTCTGGACTAAATTAATCACATTTTTCTTTTACAGTCAACAGAAGAAAATCACCAGAATTCAACAACCTGTGTCATCTTCTGGAGGAAGACGTGAGACACCAGATGGAAATTTGTTACTTCTGTTTGTCACTTCAAACTTTTCCTATTAAACGTTATATTTTCTTAAGTGGTGTCCTCGAACATTCAATTTCCTAAACTTATTTTATAATGTGAAGTGTGTATTGTGTTTAAATCCATACTGGAAGTTAAGAGAACTTTCCATTTGCATTTGACCTTTAAAGAATCATAAGATAAAGATTATTAGAATCTGCTCAACTGTTATTACGTTATAAATTATTTGGTTCTAGGATGAAGTCATACAAAAAAAGTCAAAAATTAAAAGTGGCCAAAGTCCTTTGGACAGTTTAAAGTTAAAGAATTCACAGACCATCCATCTACCACCCAGCAGCAACTTTACCAGGGAAACTCTGGCAGTTTCAAAGATCACAGTGTGATGTTTTAAATCAACTTTATTTATAAAGCACATTTTAAAAACCACAGGGTCAACCAAAGTGCTGTACAATAACATAAAAGACAAGTTAATTAAAAACTATAAAAAGCATACAAAAATAAATACATATACCAGTCTTACTGCAGGTGTGTTAACATGCCATAAAAGATAAGATCACGTGTTAAAAGCCAAGGAATAAATGTGTGTTTTTAAATAAGATTTAAAAAGTTTTGAGGACTGTCAGCAGCAACTGCTCAGCTGATCTGAGAACGGGGAGGGCAGGAAGGTTGAAGCAGCTCAGATAAATATGGTTTTGCAACTTTATCAAGCACCTTGTGCATAACTAAATAATAAAATATGCTTTAATACATCTTTATTGTAAAAATACTAAATTGGAAAATACATGGGTTTAAAGAAGGCAACAAGGTAGGATTATGAATTGGGTTTAAAGATTACAGCTCATGAGGTACTCATTATAGCATGACATCTCTTTCACAACATTCTGTCAAAGCCTTTATTGTGTTCTTCTTCTAGTGGTGGCTAGTACTGTAGTAAATAGCTTGAGGGAACACTACTGCCACCATGTGGTAAGACGAGTAGGATTCTGGACCCCGCCCACAGAAGGGGTACAAAAAAGCTGTGGAAACAGAACATAGATGTGACCCGACCCGAACTGAGCCGAGCGGTGGAAAAGAGGCATTATTCACCACACTATGTTATCTGTGACAAATGAAGCTTGCGCATTTAAAATAATCAGGTTTGACAAGCTCTCACAGGTGGCCAAAGGGGTCGGGTGCATTGTGGAATGGGTGGTGGCCGAGGGCGGGGACCCTGGCGGTCTGATCCTCGGCTACAGAAGCTGGCCATTGGGACATGGAATGTCACCTCTCTGGTGGGGAAGGAGCCTGAGCTAGTGTGTGAGGTTGAGAGGTTCCGGCTAGAAATAGTCGGACTCACCTCAACGCATGGCTCTGGCTCTGGAACCAGTTTCCTTGAGAGGGGTTGGACACTCTTCCACTCTGGAGTTGCCCCTGGTGAGAGGCGCCGAGCAGGAGTGGGCATACTTGTTGCCCCCCATCTTGGTGCCTGTACGTTGGGGTTCACC
>JBBPBX010081642.1:0-15907 GCA_038048925.1 Garcialebias charrua | reverse complement strand
CCCCTCGGGCTCTGACCGTCAGAGAGTCATCCATAGCCTCATGGGTGGATAAGCTCTCAGCGTCACAATGTTTTGTCGTAGGCATAGGAAAACTACCAGGTAGCGTAGCTGAACAGGTAGCCGAAATTCCTCCTCCTGGACTGTGCTGGACATAGAGTCTCCTTGTTAGCCGGGGCTAAATGTGGAGGTACTCGTGAGCCCGCTAGCGGTGCTAAGACGGGCCCTCGAGCAACGCAGCGTTGGTAAAAAAACACTTAGTTATGCGATGAATTCTACCGTCGATTCGGCCGGACAGGATGGCGAAACAGGCAAAATATGAGAAGGTTAGCTAGCAAGCTAGGACAAGTATTTTCACATACCTCACGATGGAGTCCTTCGTTGTCCGCTCATAGCCGCGCTAATCGTGTTAGCAATGCTGTTGTTCGCCCCGTGTTGTCGTGGGTGCTCTTGGTTAGCCATGCTAACCATGGGAGCTAGCCAGATAGCAATGGGGTTACTCCATTTCCACTCTCCTTTCTCCGGGGTCATCCGCGAGAAACACTTCGATGCGTGTAGCATCCCTGAGCAGACCGGACAGGCCTCGTGGGTGTCCACTGCAGAAAAAGGGTCAGATCCGCTGAAGCAGACCGGACAGGCCTCGTGGGTGTCCACTGCAGAAAAAGGGTCAGATCCGCTGAAGCAGGTTCGGGAGCCGGAGCTCACAGCCTACCAGAGTTCCTTGTCCGAGGATGTCCTCTCGCTGAGCTGCTCGAGGCTACTGGCCTGTTAGCTTTGTTAGCTTAGCAGGTAGCGTACCTTGCAGTTAGCGTTCGCTAACTGAACAGTAGAAAAGCAGAAGAGAAAAGGCACGGGAGCTGGGGCTCGCTGACCTGCTGGTCTTCTTTGAGTTTTGGGTTTTCGCATTACCTTCTCAGGAGCCATGGCTGAGAAGAGTTAAGCCCGTTAGCAGTGCTAACGTCGTCCGAAGACGTCTCCCTCCTTGTGTCGCTTTCGCCGGCTAGCCTGCTACTTGTTAGCCTCTTAGACCTCCACCAGGGAATTTGGGTGGAAAAGCTTGATAAGATATTTCATTACACCCTACCAAAAATCCCACTATAAAGGTAATTCTCCAGCTTGTTGGAGAAATTGTGGAAATAACATTGGAAATCATTATCATATTTTTTGGGACTGTCAAGTAATTAGAACCTATTGGAGGGAGATACATAAAGCAATACAAGATATTATTGGATGTCAACTGCCTTTAGAAAGTAAAGTTTTGTTTTTTGGACTCATGCCTGAAGGATGCTCAAAGATGGACAAATACCTAATTAATATTTTATTAGTGGCGTGCAAAAAAGCCATCACGAAACATTGGCTTTCACTGGAGAGCCCAACAGTGAACATATGGATGGATTACAATGGACATATACAGGATGGAGAGAATAACTGCAGAAGTAAACGATGAAAAGGACCGATTTATTCTATGCTGGAAGAAATGGATGGTTTATATAAAATCATGTAGACCAGATATAGACCTAGTAATTTCTGAATGATTGTAACAAAAAACCACTTTCACTCCTTTTATATTAAGGTTTTTGTATTTTATTTTGATTTGTTTTGTTTCCATTGTTTGTTTTTTATTATTAGTTTTGATTTATTTATTATTTTTTTGGTTTCTTTATTTCTATTGTTAAGGACATTTAAATAGATAATTTACAAATAATTGAAGTGTTAAATGTTAATTATGTTAAATATATGTATAAATGTCAATAAAAACATGTAAATAAAAAAAAAAAAAAGCAATGCTGTTGTCCGCCCCGTGTTGTCGTGGGTGCTCCTGGTTAGCCATGCTAACCGTGGGAGCTAGCCAGATAGCAACGGGGTTACTCCATTTCCACTCTCCTTTCTTCGGGGTCATCTGCGAGAAACACTTTGAGTGTCTTTGCGTGTAGCATCCCTGAGCAGACCGGACAGGCCTCGTGGGTGTCCACTGCAGAAAAAGGGGTTAGCCAGATCCGTTGAAGCAGGCTCGGGAGCCGGAGCTCACAGCCTACCAGAGTTCCTTGTCCGAGGATGTCCTCTCACTGAGCTGCTTGAGGCTACTGGCCTGTTAGCTTCGTTAGCTTAGCATTCGCTAACCGAGCAGTAGAAAAGCAGAAGAGAAAAGGCACGGGAGCTGGGGCTCGCTGGCCTGCTGGTCTTCTTTGAGTTTTGGGTTTTCGCATTACCTTCTCAGGAGCCATGGCTGAGAAGAGTTAAGCCCGTTAGCAGTGCTAACGTCGTCCGGAGACGTCTCCCTCCTTGTGTCGCTTTCGCCGGCTAGCCTGCTACTTGTTAGCAGTGTAGCAGTGTCGCGCAGTCAGCATCGTCAAGCGAAGCGGTCTGTGGAGAGAGGAGAAGAAAACTTTGGGGTGAAGGAAAAATGTGCCGGACCAGCTTTCGCTAGCCCAGCAGTCCGTAGGAAAAGATTCTCTGTATGCTCTATGCAGGGAGCGAGCTCACCTCTAGTCGAGCGATGAAAATACAGAGAAGATCTGAGAAGAGTGTTTCAGGTTTAAGCGAGGTGAAGGGCAATAAGAGAAAGATGGATGGTCGTCAGCCGCTTAAATACCCAGAGGGCGGGGCCTCTGGCGCGACGCTGACGCCCTAGCCGTAAAGGCGTGAGTGTATTACTTCAGGTAACCGTGCGGAGATGCTGAATCCCATAGCATATGTTGCACAGAGAGAACCAGACTGAAAGGGAACATATGGTGTGTTTATGAATATCTTGGAAGCTCTATATAAAAAAATTGTGTACAAAATAATTACACTAAGAAGAATGTTGTAGACCAACAATGGATGATGAAAGGATAAGAAATACATGTAAAAAAAAAAACTACAGTATTTGTATTAATGTTTCCTGAAATGTAGAACACAAGAGGCAGAAGATAAATATAAGAAGTACAAAAATAAACTAGTAGGGATTATAAGAAAACATAAGAAAGAATATTATAGTGATTTATTGAATAGAAGTAATGGGGATATGAGGGCAACATAATGGTGTTCTGAAAAAACATATTGTAAAAACAGGCATTTCACAGAACTTTGTAATAAACAATGAGGAAATTTATGATGAAAAGGAAATTATTAATGGATTTAATCAATATTTTGTGAATGTTGGAACTAGCCTTGCAGCTACGATACCAAAAGTGGATATTAATGTGAACTACTTAATTGAAGGTTGTCTAAACAGTATGTTCCTAAATGGAACTGATAAAGAAGAAATAATGGATGTAGTTAATAAATTTGCTGACAAAAAAAATCAAAGGATTGGATGGATATGGATATGACATTTGTAAAGGACATAATGAGTCATGTAATTGAGCCGTTTACATATATATGTAATTTATCCTTTACAACGGGAGTATTTCCAGACAGAAGGAAAGTAGCTAAGGTAGTTCCTCTTTTAAAAAATGGTTATGTGTGTTTAATAATTACAGACCAATATCCTTGTTGCCACAGTTCTCAAAAATCTTGGAGAAACTATTAAACATCAGATTGGATCAATTTATTGAAAAACAAAATATTCTAACTGTAGCCGGATGGGTATGGATAAAAATACTGTAGGCAACTTTAGTTTAAAAAATAAATAAATAATCTATTTTTTAAGTGAATTTGGTTAAAAACTTTATTAAAAGTTACCCTTAAGGCACATAGACCCGTTGCAGATGAGGCATAAGACAATTTCACACACACCAATAAATTGCACAGTAGTTTAATTAAATAAAGCGAAGTTAAAATGTTAACATATTTCACAATTTTAAAAAGGTAGTTGCTCAATTCAATCATACAAGTGCAATACAGTAATATGTTAAAAAGGGAAAACCCACACACAGTCCAGAGTCCACCCTGGTGAAATCTGCTGCACCCAAAGAGACGTCACTCCAACCGACACCTGTGTGATTAGTTGAGCTGGCATCAGTCGACTCAGCTCGGCCCGCAGGACGCGTGACGTAGCCCACGCCACGCCGTCCAGACAGCGGGCACCAAACAGTCCCAGGACCAGCCGGCAGGCGAGGGACGACCCGGATGGGGGCAGAACCAGTCGGGACAATCCAGACCGCAGCAGACACACGGCCACGAACAAACAGGAAGCAAGACAAACAGCAGTAGCACTGTGTTCCACCTCAACAGGAGAGGGAAACAGGAAACTCGTACATTTGGTCGCAAGAACAGTGGATCATCCCGACACAGCAGCAGATGCTGAGGTCTGCCCCGGAAGGCGGGTGACGTGTGCTCAACCCTGAGGACTTGCCCCTTTTATCCAGGAAGCAGCCCCAGACCCACCAATCACATCTCTGCATGTGTGGTGCATTTAATGACCGCATAACTGCCACATAACTAACAATCAATATGGCTTCAGAGCAAAAAATTCCACATCTATGGCTCTCATGGATTTTCTAGAACAAGTAACCACTGCTGTTGATCAAAAACAATATTGTGTAAGTGTGTTTGTTGAAGTAAAAAAGGGATTTGATACTGTAGCTCATAATATTTTCTTTGATAAATTACATAAATATGGTATCAGAGGATTAGCGTTACAGTGGGTATGTAGTTATTTGAAAAACAGGAAACAGTTTGTACAGATGGATGATGTGAGATCAGACCACTGTACTATTACATGCGGAGTTCCTCAAGGATCTGTACTTGGACCAAAGTTATTCATTTTATATGTAAATGATTTGGTAAAGGTGTCAGGACTCCTTAAATGCGTTCTTTTCGCTGATGATACCACATTTTTTTGTTTTGGTAAAAATATTGAACAGATTTTGGAATTAATGATGAAGGAGTTTGTTGAAATTCAGACTTGGTTTAAACTTAATAAATTATCATTAAACTTGGATAAAACCAACTACATGATATTTAGTAATAGAAATAAAACTATTGATGTTTCATTTCAAATTGAGGGTTCAGAGATCTGTATATTTATCCATCCATCCATTGTCTTCCGCTTATCGGGTCGCGAGGGTAGCAGCCTAAGTAAGGAGGCCCAGACTTCCCTCTCCCCAGCCACTTGGAGCAGCTCCTCTGGGGGAATCCCAAGGCGTTCCCAGGCCAGCCGAGAAACATAGTCCCTCCAGCTTGTCCTGGGTCTTCCTCTGGGTCTCCTCCCGGTGGGACATGCCCGGAACACCTCACCAATCTGTAGATTTAATGAAGCGAAATTCTTGGGTGTCATCATCGATGACAAACTGTCCCATGACAGTTTGTCATCGATGATGACACCCAAGAATTTCGCTACAACAACATATAAATTCTGTGAAAATGAAAATATCTAAATCTATTGCGATATTTTACAGAGTCAGGGATCTATTGAACGACAAAGCACTGTACTTGCTGTATAATACAATTATTGTGCCACATTTAATTTATTGTGTTAATGTTTGGGGAAAAGCGTGTAAATCAATTACAAAGCCTGTTTTTATTTTGCAGAAAAGAGTTGTAAGGATTATCACAAAAAAGCATTACTATCATCTATCAAGTATATTATTTTATCAAATGAAATTGCCTAAGTTCCATGATTTGGTGGATTATAACATTTTATCACTTATGTATAGAGCTCACGTCATATATATATATAATTACATATATGTTAATTGTTTTGTATTTCATTATTATAAAATGAATGAATAAATAACTAAATAAATAACTGAGTTTTTATTGTCTTATTCCTGACCGAAGAAGCTATCCTCCCACAAGAGGGACCGGTTTTGTAATAGCTACAGCATACACCTCGGCTGTGCAGGAGAGCCGTGAAGAGAGAGATGTTGGAGCAACTATTCACTTAAAATTCCCCTTAGTTCTTTTTTCCAATCCATTCAGTGTTTTAAGCTACATTAATCAATTGAGTGACAGCCTGAACAAGCCAGCTAAAAAACATGGCGTCAGTATCCAGGATGACAACAGATCAGTTAATGTGATTTTACTAATGTTCAGTTTTCTTATCAGTGTTTGTGTGACATACCATTTTTGATGTTGGATAAATAAATAAAAATTAAACCTGATGTCTTCATTTTCAATTTTAACGTGATATGTTTTACATCATCAACAAAATTTAAATTTAAACTTTGTTGATGATGTAAAACACATCACGTTAAAATCCTCTATCCTCTAATTAGAGGATAGATGGCACTTAATTTCCTCAATTTTAATGAAAAAAAGACTGAGGTTATGGTCTTTAAATCCAGTGGTCCTAACAGACCCACCACCTTTGATTTTTCCTCTTTGGCCCCATATGAAAAATCGTTTGTGACAAATCTAGGAGTGAAAATTGACCCCTGCCTGAAACTTGACTGTCATATCAACAGCATGGTTAAGTTCTCTTTCTTTCATCTGAGGCGCCTGTCAAAAATCAAGCCCCTCCTTTCTAGGCACCACTTAGAGACAGTAATCCACGTTTTTATTACTTCATGGCTGGATTATTGTAACTCTCTTCTGATCTGAGATAGCCAGGCCTCGCTCTCATGGTTGCAGCTGGTACAGAATGCTGCTGCACGATTTTTGACTGGTACAGGCAGACGTGAGCACATCACTCCAGTTTTAATGTCCCTCCATTGACTTCCTGTCCAGTTTCGAATTCATTTTAAAGTTTTATTGTTTGTTTTTAAGTCTTTGAACGGTTTTAGTCCCTCTTATCTGTCTGAACTGCTTCACCTTTATGTGCCATCACGTGCTCAGATCCTCTGACCAGATGCTTTTAGCAGTCCCAAAAACCTTTTATAAATCCAGAGGAGACAGAGCCTTTTCAGCTCTGGCTCCTAAATTGTGGAACGAGCTGCCACTGAAGGTCAGGCAGGCCCTATCAATATCTGTTTTTAAAACTCGTTTAAAAACATATTTTTTCATTGGCTTTTAACCTAGAGTGAGTTAGCATCTCTGTTTTAATGTTGTATTCTTTTATTTGTGATGTTTTGATTATTTTATATGATTGTTTTTATTGTTTTGTGCTTGTTTTGTCTTTGTACAGCACTTCGGATGGCTGATGTTGTATTTTTAAGTGCTTTAGAAATAAATTGGTATGGTATGGTAAATTGCATTAACTTGAATTACATAATGTCCAGATTTACGTTTAACACCACTAACAGAAATACTGTTTATTATGGTTACAGTTATTATTTAGCACATTTAGTATGTTATAGTCCAGCACCACGAGTGAAATATACACCTACCTCAACAGGCTCATTCAGAGATTTTGAACTGGATTCGACTGGCGTCTCTTCCAACACACGTCAGTCACAAAAGCTACATTCCGGCGTAGATTAACCACAAGACCCAAAATATATTCCATCAGTCGTAGAACAAAAAGCAGGATGTTTTACTCCACTTCCATTGTTGTTGATAGAAATGTACCAATTGTCCGCGCATGTGTGAAATTTGTCAATTTGTCTCTACTTGCCTGTAGAGTGCATGTGTTTTCACACCTCAGTAGGGATACCCCCAAAAATCTCCAATCTAAGGCCCTGTTTACATAGACACAGTGGGGGGAAACTGAGGTTTTGGGTATATTAATTAGAGGAAAAGATTTGCGTTGACCCGGGCGAATTCTAGTGTTTACATTTGTCTGCCTGAATCCCCCCCGCCCTCATGAATCTACTCCCCCGCCCTCATGAATCTACTGCTTACCTAATGTGCATGCGTGCTGCCTTGGTCAGTTTTCCTCTGGGGCTCAAAGTTCAGCTAACAACAAGTTGTTGTCAAAAAGTTAACAACAAGTTAAAGCTGGAATATGGATAAGAGTCGACAGATTTGGCGCCAAGTGGGACCCGCTTCATCTAACAAGCTGCACACCAGTTGCTGAGCGGACCAGAACCGAGTGACGATGTTGGACTTTAGTCCGTGATAATCAGCTGATTTACAGCAGGTAAACAATGTTCTTAATGTGTTTGCTTGTGTCTACTTCGATCACACAACAACCAACTGAGTTTTTATTTTTATTTTTTTCCTGCGAGGTTGATAAGCTGTCCTTCTACCAGCGGACCGGTTCTGATGGGACTAGTGTCCAGGATGAAAACAGCAGAGTCCAGTTCATAACAGTTCGGTTAACGTGTTTTTAAAAGTGTTCAATTTAATTCTCAGTGTTTGTGTGACATACAGTTTGTGGTGTTGAATAAAAAAAAATAAAAAATAAACCTGGTGTCTTCATTTTCAACTTTAATAACACGCAGCATGTTAGGCATCATTTAAATGACGTAACTTGAGTCCAGATAGATTCATTTAGCTCAGATAACTTTATATATCTCACACGCTAACATAAATACTGTTTATTATTGTTAAACTGTTATTATTTAGCAGATAGTATGTTTTAGTGCAGCGGTGAGTAAGCGGTGTGTAACACCGGCTGTTCGTGCGTGCGCGCGCGCTTGTGGCTCAAACAAAAGCTCAGCGGGAGATGTTTATGTTATCAACGGGGGTCAGCAAAAAACCTCCACTCTGAAGGGTGAGTTCAGAAACCTTCAGATTCAAAGAGGGGGGGGCCACTGGTGTCGTGTAAACGATCAGCAGAACCGCAGAGAGAACGGAGCGGTTTCACTCAAAATAGGCGCAGTGTAAACAGCCCCTGAGACCTGGGTTTAAAAACCACTGAATTCAGAGAGGGTGGGGACCGGTGTTGTGTAAATGGACAACCAAACTGCAGAGAGAAAGGTGCAGTTTCACTCACAATATGTGTCATGTAAAAGGCACCTAAATGTAACGACCTGTACACCAGAATGCAGGAAATGGCATCTACTTTATTCAAAATATTCTAGGGGAGGACCCCCAAGACCCTCCCCTTCACTAGTATATCCTCCACACATTGCAAATGCTTCTGATGCCAATGATCATGGTTTCTATGAAGAGTAGATTTGCTGGCTAACACTCCGTTTCTTTGTCCTCTCCCTCCAGATCGATGCTGATGACCGCATGTGACATTTCAGCCATCACTAAGCCCTGGCCCGTGCAAAAAAGGGTAAAAAAAAAGTTTTCATCTGAGTTCTGTTTAATATTGTTGTTTCTTTACTCGTCAGTTTTTAGAACGAGTAAGCCATATGACAACTGCTTTTTGTTTTTCATTATAGTTTTTATTAATCTAAAATTCTAAATTAACAAAGATAAGAAGCTGAAGTTGGATTTTTAAAAATTCTATTAACCTTCTTTTAAAGACTGAGTCACAAAGTTGAGAAGAAAACACCAGAATGTAAAAATATTCCAGATACTGTAGCAGAAACGTAGGTTACGTACTGTAACCACAGATTCTATGAATATGGGCACAGCCCTTTAAGCTACACTATAAGGTCTCACCCATCCGTGCGTAACACATACACTGAAAAATCTCTAGTCCATGCCCATCCACTGTGTGGGCCCCACCTCTAGACTACATAAATAGTGTTTGGGTCCATAGATCTGCTCCCAAATAGGGTACTTTTCTTCAGCCACTTGGGAGCCAGTGAGGCCCAGTTCGTAAAGGGCTGCTCCCATATTCATAGAATCTGTGGTTACAGTATGTAACCTATGTTCTATTTTGCATGGGCCTTGTCCTTCAAGCCACACTATTGGGATAAAGGCAAAGCAGGATGTAGCCTATGCCTGACTGGGTCCATCCGAAACTATGAGCACACAAACAAAAAAACTGCCTAATACACACATTCTGACTGACCACTCAAGCGTAATTACGCGTTGTTGATCCATGCACCTGGTGCGCACCAGTTACAGAAACGCATCCTCGGTGCCAGACTGAAAACTGAGTCTTCAGCATATTCATGCGGTTGACAACAAGGAGGAGAATGGGGGAAGCTTCTGTGCAAAGAAAAGCTCCCCTTCTTGGATGTCAAACACCTGTTTAAAAGAAGAGTAAGCAGAGTTGTGAAGGAAAAACTGAGTGAAGACGTTATGACATCACCCAGACATTGCTTGGAGAACTGAGTGTGTCAGAGACAAATGAGAGGCAGGTAAAAACAGATGAAAGGGATCGGTGATGACTAGGAAGCCACAGAACAAATGTCCTGTACAGACACACCACCATGCAGCACCGTGGAGGTTGAGATCCATCTGGTGAAATGAACCCTGAGTCCATCAGGAGGGGAAAACCAGCTGCAGTATAGGCTAGAAATATAGTTTTGCATAGCCAATGAGACAAGTGCTGAGGAGATAAAGGTTGACCTTTTGACTTATCTCTGAAATGAATGAACAGCCGTTCAGATTTACGCAGAGCGGTGTGCATTTTACGTAACACACAAGTGCACAAACATGATAGAGGAGGTGAGATTGTGCCTCTTCTTCACAGTTATGTGGAGGAAGAGAGAACCTGTCCAGCAGTATAACTCAGGATCTGAAAAAAAAAACTTGTGCTTTTAGGTGTAAAAGCAGGATTTGGACGAAGCACCACAGAGCTCTCGTTGTCTTGGGTAGAGGGCTGAGTGATACTAGCAATAACAGCATTGTAAGAGGGGGACAGTTGAACCCAGAGGCCTCCACCCCTGTTTAATGATGGACGGTTTCTTTTCACAAAGATGGCCTCCTTTACTCCTCTCTCAAACCATTGTTCCTCTCTATCAAGGATAGAGAGGAACAGTGACCGCTGGCCACTCATCTCCACGCCAGCAGTCACTCTTTCAGGGATGAAGATGTTCACATCCTTGATAGAGAGGAACGACAGGGGGTGGAGGCCTCCGAGTTTAACTGTCCCCCTCTTACAATGCTGTTATTGCATTGTAAGGGCTTATAAGACTCAGCTCTCTGTAAATAGCAAACAACCATCAGGGTGCTAACGATCCATCGTTAGGCTGATGGTCCTCCTTGGTCATGTGAGCAGCTGGTTTCGGCTATCATCAGCCAACTGGTTGATCCACTGTGAGAGTGTGCTATTTATAAGACTGAGCTGAATACAGCAGCTCAGACTGAGGAAGTCTTTCGGACGAAAGACAAAACGTTTCTACAATTTTTTTGCTTCGTTTTGTTTTGATAAATGAATCAAACATTCACCTTCTTTTAAAGACTGAGTCACAAAGTTGAGAAGAAAAGTGATACCCGGAGGCCTCCACCCCTGTTTAATGATGGACGGTTTCTTTTCACAAAGATGGCGTCCTGTACAGGACATTTGTTCTGTGGCTTCCTAGCACAGTCATCCTGCCTTCAGGATGACTGTGCATACATAATCACGCTGTATTGGTGAAAACTGGTGCAATGTTAATAAAAGCTCTTGAATCTTTTTTTTTTTCAACCTTGGCTCTCGACGGAGGCAGTCGCTAGTCCTTTCCTCTCCCGTCCTCCCCTCCCCCCCCTGCTGCCTGCAGCTCCTCAGCTAAGCACCTCGAACGCAAATTAAGATGGATTGGAGGTTTGGGCATTCGATTCTACGAACAAGATTTCTACAGAAGAAACGGCAAAGGGGAGCCGGTCCACCCTCACAGAGTGACGAAGAGGATACGCCATGGATTCCTGTGGGTGTGGATGGTGTGCGTCTCGCTCTCTGTGCTATGCTCTGTGGAGGTGAAGAATCTGGATTATATATATGGCAGCGCTTTGCTTTTTGGCGTTTGTGGAGCATTGGCCTATCGCAAAAGAGGGAGACTTCAGCAGGACTTAATGCCTGGAGCACCCGACGTCTGGTCTGCGCGGTGACCTCGAGAAATCAGCTGTTTGCTAGCTTATCCAGAGGGTGAACAGATCACCCTCGGATTGGGACTCTGGACGCTGTGGTCAACATCTGAGGTCAGAGCTTGGATCAGTGGAAAAAGTCCCGAATTGGATCACTTGGAACAGAGTCGCCCTTACAGACTGAAGGCTACAGAAATTACAATGTGAGCCTGAAGTGAAAATATTTGTCAATTCTTATCTGACTCCCTTGGAAACAGCCTTGAAAAAGGTTGGATATCTAATTTCTCCTGAGATGTGCTTTACTGTGGAAAATACAGCTGCTCTCTTGTCTTGTCTGCTACCCCCCCTCCCGGAGAACTTTTCTATGAGCGTTATCGGAGGCCGGCGCTATCTGGAATGTCTCATGGACAGAATCCTCCCTGCCTCAGTCTCAACATGCAACATGTAACTGTCTTAAATGTGATTGGTATAGTTATTGGTATGTGATTGGTATAGTTTTTACTGTGTCATGCGGTGTCTTGGCAGACAAAATGTGATACTTTTTTTTTAATACCAACGCTGTGACCCTCATGGTACTTTCCTTTTTTCACACCTTTGACCTTCATCCTGAAACGGATGAGAGAGGCCGCGCTGAAGAACATTTCATGTGTTCTGAATAAGCAGCAGCTTTACACACTCATTCCATCTTCAGGATGACTGTGCATACATAATCACGCTGTATTGGTGAAAACTGGTGCAATGTTAATAAAAGCTCTTGAATCTTGAATCTTTATTTTTTGAATGTCCAGAGGACCAGACTTAGCTTTTTTAGATTGATCTTAATGTTTTAAGATTTCCTTATGTGTTTAAATGTTCTTGATTTCATGTGTACAATCCTTTGTTGCAGCTATGGTTGTTTTAAAGGGCTCTATAAATAAAGTACATGGAAACGTACATGTGTAGAGACTTGCCTGCTGCTGTTCCTTCATCCAAACTGTGGTGAAGTTAGTTAGTTTATGAGTCCGTCATGTTTACGTCTCATCAGCGTGGTTCTCTCGTTCGTGTCGTCACTTTTCAAAACTGCATGTTGCAAAGTTTTTTTTAATCTTTGTGAAGCGTCAAGAGCTCCCACATTTTGGAGGAGTTGGGTCAAACAGTTTTCTCTGCGTCGTTCATTTGTAAAAAATGTACTTAATTTCCTTTGAAAACACTGCCTCTGCTCTGCTTCCGCCTTCCCCTCTTGCTCTGTTCAATCTCTCACTGCAGAATTTTTTTTTAATCTTTATTCCGTTCAAAGATTTCGTTGTTGTCTCCTCACCCCCTTCCACTATCATCTGTCTTGAGGTTGTGATTGGCCAAATGACGCTTCATTAGCAAGGAACCACGCCACAAAACACAAGTTTAAATTTTTTATTGATGAAAAGATGAGGGATGAAGGGATGAGGGGTTGTAGGGTTGAGGGAAGAAAGGGGATGTAGGAAAGATGATAGGAAGGGATGGAGGGATGAGGGGATGAAGGGATGAATGAATGTAGGAGAGAAGTAGGGATGAGTAGATGAAGGGAAGATGGAAGTATGGATGATTGGAAGGGATGTAGGGATGGAGGGATGAGGGGATGAATGAATGTAGGAGAGGATGAATGTAGGGATGAGTAGATGAAGGGAATATGGAAGTAGGGATGATAGGAAGGGATGGAGGGATGAGGGGATGAATGAATGTAGGAGAAGATGGAAGTATGGATGAGTAGATGAAGGGAATATGGAAGTAGGGATGAGGGGATGAAGGGATGAGTGGAACTGAAGGATGTTGTCCGAGGAGAGTGCTGAAGGGCTTGGGATGAGAAGACTCTTGCGTGGGGTTTGGCCTTCGGGAACGGTTCACTGGTTTTCCTTCCCGAGCCCGACGATGAACCCCCCCGGACGGAAACCTGAGCAAGAGAAAGCAAAGCATGGTGTCAAAGTATGTAGGACTTTTATGTTGAAAACAGACTTATACTGCTTCAAAACCTTTACAACACATATACAAACATATAACATACCAACACAACACATGGTAAGTTGCCTTTGGCACAGGGCTGAGAGTAGGGTGTGATGGTACACTTTTTATCCCTTGGTGTTTGACCCAAGATTAGTTTAATTTTTATGGCATTTTAAACTATGCCACATATAAGACATGTGTTTTTTTATTTTTAGGCTTTGTTTGTATTTTAGTAAACTGTCTTTGAGTTATTGTATGGCATTTTCAGTTAACCCTGTGCTATAAAGAATAAGACTGAGTGATGCAGACACGAGGTCACATACACACACAGGCCCAAAACAGCAGGCCTTACCATGCACATACACACAGACTCTTCTTAAACCAGCGTGCACACAACCGCGTACACACGCACGCACACACACGCACGCCCACACACGTATGCCCACACGCACGTGGGTGCACACACGTGCACGTGCGCACACCCACACTCGGGTCTGTTCAGAGTGAGGGCTGTGCACTTTCTCGCAGCTGCAGAGGGGAAAAGCTGTGGATGAGTTTTTAAAGCATTTAAAAAGAAATAACAAATCTAGTATCACATAAAAAAAAAAATATATATATTCAAACACATTATTAAAATAAAATGTAACCTTTTATTGAATCAAAGTATTTTTGAACCAAGCTGCTAAAACTCAGCAGCTTTGACATACACTTCAGCTCTATGCTACATTCCAGAGCAGATAAAAACAGCTGAGGTCTGCTATGAGCATAAATGGGTCAGAGGAGATAACACTTGCTGCAGGAGAACTAAGGCCTTTTATCAGAACAGAAGAGAGGCTGCAAGAACGGAGAGTTTGTTGATTCAAGGCCTGTCAAAAAGGGCAAGAAAGAGTTTTTTAAGCATTTACAACAAAGAAATTCAAACATGCAATGAATTAAATGAAGTGTGTATCATATAATTAACTGAAGATGTATGATTCTAGTATTGTGAGTATAGTGATGTGATTTATATGTTTTCTTTTAAGATCCACAGTGAACCAGAGGCGTTCTTTTCCACGGTCTGGGTATGTAGGTGAAAGGTGACCAGAGTTGTTCATGCTGAGAGCTGAGAGACATTATGTCATTGTTCAGTGAGGGCTGAGAGGAGGTGTAAAAAGTTACCTCACCAATAACCAATGAAAAAGTAAGAAAATGACATGGCCTCTGTAAAGGGGGAGTAAAAATCCCCCTCTTTTCCTATAAAAGACTGATGTTAGGGAGAGAAAGGGGCTGAAGATGTTTTGAAGAGACCTTTGGATATTTTTGGACATTTCTGAAAAGACCTGGGACCAAAGAAGAAATGGATTTAATTTGAAGAGTTTTTCTCCTGGATAAAAGGAGTACTCTTATGCAACTTGAATTAGCTATTATTTCATTTTTCTTCAAGATGAGAGAAGTCCTGGGACTTGGAGTAAAAACTTCCCTTCTTGCTAGGAGCGAAGGATTATTTCCCTTTTCCACACTGGACGAAGTCACAAGGCTTATTTTCCATAAGAGAGGTAAGGGATACTCGACAGAATTTGTTCATCTAAATTTATAGTAAGATTAAAATTATTATGAACAGCAAAAAGACTATTTCTGCATAAAGAAAAGTCAGTCACAAGGATAACTTTGTTTGGTGAAAAATTAAATGAATTTTGAGAAAGCTGAACGCTGACGGTCCGCCGCGAGGCTGTTTATGTTAGTGGAACACTGTGTACTTTCTTATCTTCTACCTGCTTCGAAGGGCTTCTACATCAGCACCGCAGAACCAATGATGGATTAAAAGCTGCTTTTTTGTGGAATACTATTTTTCCTGATCTGAAAATGTTTTTTGTGGAACAAAACAACATCTCTTGATTAGATTCAACAATAATTATGGAATACAATTTGCTGAAGTTGCTGAAGTCATGAAGAATTATTTGAATTTGCTGGATACTTTAAGAAGATTGGATTAATTCAAAAAGAGTTTTCTCCTGGACAAAAGGAGTGCTCTTTGCGGCATCGGGATCTGCTCTGACGGGTCTTGGCTTATCAGCTTGTTTAAGCTAAGGGAACACCGCTTCTGAAGCCTTGTTCGTCAGTATCGCAGAAAGCCTGCTTCGAGATATAACACTTTTGTGGAATAATTGATTTGCCTAAAAGGATTACTAGATTTTTTGTGGAATGCAACAGTTTTGATGGATTAAAACTGGGATTTTTGACACAACAGAATTACCTGGAGGTTTTTCTGTGGGATTAAAAAAACAAAGAAGATTTCTTCAATCTACTGGAGTAGATAAAAGCTGCTTTTGCTGAAATGCAAGACCCCAGCCTTGGAAAAACTGCTTGTTTTGAGCTAAGG